>CAHIKZ030001369.1:390000-395000 GCA_903632075.3 Acanthosepion pharaonis | reverse complement strand
TAAATGTATATGTAATAAAATCTTTAGATGCTGGATAAATCATCACTATATATATATATATATATTTAGTTGGATTGATGTGAGTTTGTGACCCTGAGTTTTATGCTCTCTATGATTGTCAGACAAACCAAGGGTCACAAACTCACATCAATCCAACTAAACATGTTAGCTCTATCATTGATATTGAGCACTTTCTAATAAGTACTGAGCATATATAATATATAAATAATAGAAATAAAAAATGCATATATATATATATATATATATATATATATATATATATATATATATATATATATATACATTTTACATACATATATATATGTGTGTGTGTGTGTATCTCTGTCAGTTTTGCATTATATTGTGAGTTCAATCTTCACTGGGTGCTCCGCTATTGTAGCCTTGTGCCACAATAACCCAAATTTAAATAAATAACTATATGATTAAAGTATAAGGTTTTTCGAAATAATTTGAGTATACACAAAGATTATTTTGTATACATTTTGTAGATGCAGGACACAGATTTTATAATAAATTTTACTCAGCTCTGAGAAAGGAAGATTTTTAACCTTTTTTTGTTTTTAGTATGAGAAATACAAGTGAAGTAAAAGAACAAATCATACACTGTATTGACTTATGAAATCAGCATTTTGTCAAGAAAGAAATGAAATGGAAAGCATCAATTTAAAATTAAAACAATGTAATTTGGATGTTTATTATTATTATATAGAAAACTGCTTTGATAAACATTGAATAAAACAGAATAACTATAAGATTAAACAGCTTTTAAAATGATTTTAATATAAAACTGGAAGATGAAAGAAAGTTTCAAACAAATGTAAAAACAACCTCCCATACCACCAAAATATAAGAAGTAAGGAATAAATTATAAAATCTTAAAATATAAACCTTTCTTATTTCTGCAATCAAACTTACATCAGCATATGTGGATGTTTATATACAAACATATATATATTTAAAAAATATATTTATTATACAGTGTTTCCAAAGAATGTATAGACACTTTGTTTTTTTAAGACTGATTCTGGTGCTTATTTAGACATGAAACACTAGAATCATAAAGAACCAATTTTAGTATCAATATTTCTCTTGTAAATGTTTCATAATTGTCTTTGACAGAAAAATGCTTAACCAGTTTATCAGCATGGTAACATTTTTTGTTTCATTAATATTTTGAACACTTTAAACATTATTTAAACAAATGCCAAATACTTTTCTTTCTAAACTTTTTAATAATTTTATTTTGAAAATTTTTATGGTAAGAATCATTGCCACATTTATTCACAAAATATGGAAACTCGTTTGGACTACTGGGATGTATATAAAATATAATGTATAAAATGTATGTATGACATATATATATATAAAATGCATATGATAAACATACACTGTGTGTGTGTGTGTGTGTGTGTGTGTGTGTGTGTGTGTGTGTGTGTGTCCAATATCAGTTAACAATGTTTGCTTTATTTCTCTCTTTGGAATCCAAATGGTTTTTTGATACTTCTACATGAGATGCTCAAACCAACACTTAAATATTTTATTCAATATTAAAAGAAAACAAGAAGCCAAAATGAAAAAAAGTGTTTGATATTCACTGACTTTGATTTTCATTCCAACTTTACAGATATTGTCAAAAGACATTTTTTAAGTCCAACAGACTGATCATTGAATATTTGATTTTTAAATTATTATAAAATAATTTTTTTTCTAATGCCAAATATTAATTCCAAATTACTGAGTTCAAACAGTTTTTAAAAACTCCTTTTTATCTTAACAATGACAAAATATTGCTGTTATAATTAAAACAAGTTGTAGTGTGCAAACAAGTCTAAATGACTGTACACGTCTCTCATAACACCGCCATCACTAAAAAAACAAGGTGATTGTTGTCATTTTTGACTTTAAATATGATTACCAATAGAAGGGTAAATGGACTGAAACAATTACATGTATTTTGTTTTCCTGCTCTTTTTATAGCTGATACTGATTTTTCTGTCATAATGGCAACTAAGAATGGTTTTCCATTTTTTTTAATTTTAATGAGAAAGTTGATTGCTGAATAATGAATATTTATTGGATATGATTCTTGTTTTCTTCATCAGCTCCCACAACACAATTCAAACCCAGCTGATAAGCAAGTTACAAATGATTGAATAAGCATCCCACCAATAACCAATTTCAGAATACCCTTCATTCTTAAATTACCCCCATTTTTTTTTTTAGCAACAAGCACTATCAAAATATGCCCCCTACCCCAAATGGAAGACATTCTCATATTGTCTCCTTCATTTATACAGAAGCAGAGTTTTAATGAAAGGTCTAATATTCCTTTCCAATTTTTGAAATATTATCAAAAGATTTTTGCAGTTCTAATGAATTGACCAATAAATATTATTAAAATATGTACTTACTCATCTAATGTCTTTTTCAATGATAAATAACAAAAAATTGAGCGACTAATTTTGAATAATTCTTATTTAAAATTTATTTTCCTTCAATATTATGAAATATTGTTGTCATGTTAAAAAACAAATTCCAGTGTACTTATCAATCTTGTGTCTGCTTACATCACAAGGGCAATATTTTTTATTTAATTATTTGATTCTTTTGATTAGATTCAAAGCAGTTGTATTCAAGAAATGCATTTTATTCTTTAGCCGAAGAGACATCGGAAAATAGCCAAACTAATTTTTTTTATTTGCCTAAATTGGTTTGGTAAATTCAAATTAATACACAGGCAGATTTACTTCTGCAAGCTTCACCTCACTGCACTTCAAATACATTTTTCTTTTAAATATGCATCTCTCTCTCTCTCTCTCTCTCTCTCTCTATCTCTCTCTATCTATCTATCTATATATATATATATATATATATATATATATATATATATATATATATTGTAAGTTTTTCCAAATTTTGACTAGTGAAGAAATTTATTAGGACTGGTTTGGGGAAAATTTGTTTACCCACTTCGATTAAGAAAATTAAACAGTTTAATTTTAGAAATTATTGTGCTTTTCTGATTTCCAAAAGCAGGAGATGGTTTTTGAGTCAGAATGGTATTGGGACTAATTTTCTCTAACTTTCTTGAAAATCTTCCAGAAACTTTCTCTTTTTTGAAACATGGGAGATTGGAATTGGTAAAGAAGCAGACTAGTACTACTTCTACTACTACTATTAGTAGTAGTAGTAGTAGTATAATTCTTAATATTACCAAAATGGTATGAGTCCTAATGTGTTGTTACATTGCATTGAGTAATAAGTTGTCAAGACAAGGAGCTATCAGTTCCTTAAGTCTACAATAAAAAAAATCTCTTTATATTTGTAAAAGCAAGAGTATTTTTTGTGATGATTGTCTTTTTTTGGTTTCAGAGACAAAAGAGTTCTATTGCGAACAGTCGATTTTTTTGCCAAATTTCTCATCATTGTTGGCATCCTATAGAAACTGATGTTGTTTTATTTTATATAACTAACATTATAACTGTTATATTGACTTTATTCTTCCTATCAAAACTTTAATTGCCAACCACAAACAGTGATCAATATATTTAGTGTGGTTGTAAAAGCAAAAAAAAAAAAGGAAAAAAAAAAGAAAAAGCAGTTTTCCTCAATATTTATTTCTTCTGAGTACATGTAAATGAGAAAAAAAGAGTTGTCTCTTAAAATTTGTATCAAAGCTGATTCCAACATTTTTTTTACTTTAAGTTACTAAACTTGCTGATTAAAACCTGGACAAAGTTATGAAGATATTAATTATTGGATGAAAAGTTATCTAACAAGATGGGAATCATACATACAGAATTTGTTTTCATCTTGAAAAGGAAAATTTTACATTTTAAATTGGCACATGTCATTGATGAGTTCTTCAATGTGATTGAAGGATTATTTTATATGGATGGAAACAGTTGACATTTTTATTGTTTGTTGATGGTAAACTACTTTATAAGAATTGACAGTTGGTTACAAAAAGGAAACATTTTGAAGCTAAAATGGAGGCAAGCTTCTAGAAGCAAATGGAAATTGAGGCCTGTTTCATGGTTGAAATAATTATATATTTCATAATGGTGTCAGAGGTCAGTGTTCAAACCCAGATAAAAAAAAATAAATAAATAAATAAAATAAAAAATTGAACATTGATTTTCTAGACAGGAAGGCCCTTTCCACTTAGAAAGATTGCATAATGATAACTTTCTAACTACAATTTCCCCTTATGAGCTACAATAAGATGATTTTAATAAATATCAAACTGCTTAAAATACATTACTGAAAGAGAATTACTAGAAGTGAAAAAAGATTCCAGAGACTCATTCTGGGACAATTAAAAAAAAAATGATTTTCAGTAAATATCCAGGCATTGAAATGGGAAAGGACTGAGAAACAATGCAGAAAATATTGTCTTTTCTTCCCTTGTTTGCTTTGTCATCAAAGTGGGAAAGAAAGAAAGATTTTAGAATTTAGTGATAATACAGTTGGTCATGACCACAAACCTTGTCACTCTTGTTTAAAAAAGCAATTCTCTGGGATTTCAGATCTTTTTGTTTTTTGTGGTCCCCCTAACCTGTTGCTTATTGAATAAAAAAAAATCTGAAAGTTTCAGCTAATGAAAACATCGACAGAGGTCACCTACAATGTTGCTTGTTTGAAACAATGTTTACTGTAAGTTATTTCATGTTCAATGTTTTATAATATTTATTAATGTTTTATGATTTTCAATGTTGACCATTCCTATTAGGAAGGTACACTTTGGTTGGATCTTCTTTTAAACATTGTTGTCTACTGGATTGAGTTTGTTTGATTCTCTGGAAGAATTTTCTTTGTATTTAAACCCCCAAAAACTTTCTTCCAGAATTTTTCTTTTAATACTGTTAATATTTACAATGCCTTTTCAAAACCTTTGCTTTTTATTGTTAAATATTATTTTAAAAGCAAAAGTTGTTATAGTTACTTCACTTACTCTCTTTCTTAACCTTCATTATTTG
>CAHIKZ030001369.1:122500-380000 GCA_903632075.3 Acanthosepion pharaonis | reverse complement strand
ATCCCACCCAATTATTAAGACCCTCCTCTTGTATTAGGTGCCTAAGAATATGCTGCTTCTTCACAACGACGATTCTCTTTGTCAAATAGTTCATGCATTACTCCTTCCAAATAGGGTCTGCTAAACCAGTTTTCTCAACAGAATCATTTCATTCTTTGAGTCTGACTTTTTAATGGAACAGCTGACTTCACCCTTTTAAACTTTCGCACTGGACACTATATATAGATTTTTGTTAAGGAGGAGACAAAGGGTAGTTAAAATACTGAAGTTACATCAGCAAATCCTTTGTCTTTGTTCAGAAATCTCCACCATATAAGGAATAAGTAACATAATGTTATTTAACGCTCCATTTCCTGTCCTAGAAACAACTCAGTTGTTACATTGGTAACTGCTACTAATGTTCATTAATTTTGCTTGAAGGGAACAAACAAAAGCTTTCTTAGTGCAAAAAGGATGATTTAACTCAAACTTTAAATATAACTGTATGTAGATTTATTAGTTCCCAACAATGCCATTTCTTTATTTGTATGGTTGACCAGAACATCCAGACAAAGTGAAATTTGTTGTTCTTCATCATCAGGTCTAATTGAAATCACATAGTACAAAAGGACCTTATGTTATCTAGATGGGAGCCATAAAATTAAAGTATCATCCACATACTGAAGTAAATGCTAAACATTGGGAAGAGTGGGGAAACCATAGCTACACCTTCCTCCTGACAATATCAGGACCAACTTGAAAACAATTTATTCAGAAAGCTGAAATCTAAGAGAAGCAACTCCCAAACATTTCTTTGTATTTCAATGTAGTCAAAATTTATATTTTAACTCATTGTGTGAGGTTAGTTTTGACAAAATACTTTCATAATCTGTGTTAATATTTTGGCAATGAAGACAGTAAAATACTAATAAATAAATCTGCATATAAATATTAAGGTATTGACACACACACACACACATATATATATATATATATATATATATGGTACAATGATATATTTTTTTTATATCAACAATTTGTGGAGAAAGAAGTATGACAAAGTGGAAAAGGTTTTTGTGGCACATTTCCTCTAGGACTTCATTGGACTAATTTTATGTTGATGCAACTACACATGCACACAGATGAAAGAGAAACTGAGGATTTAAAAATGTTTGTTTTTAATGTGTTTTGGGTATATAATCTAATCAATTTCTTTTAGATTTTTTTTTCTTTCCATCACTTTTGCTATTAATATTGTGATCTGCCAAGAATTGTGAAACATAAGAACCTGGACACAAATTTACTCTGGATGGTCTTCCTAGTTCCTCCCACCACAAAAAAAAATAAATAAAAAAAACTCTAAGAACATTAGAAAAACTTATAAAATTTTCCCTGTGTCACATTCAATGAAAAGAAAGGTCACTGCATACATACACCCTTGTGCAAATTAACCGAAACAACCGCATTAGTTTCCTTTCTTTCACCATACAGTCAGTTTTAGACCCACTGGGGTGACAGGGTGTAATCAATTTTTATTTTTTCCTCATTTGCAGTGGTGTGCAACAATATGAATCTATTTTCGGGATGTATGATGAAATGTGTTTAGTCTTGAAAAATATTGCATTATTCATGATTGCATCAGATTTTCATCATGCCCAGACACTATTGTCTCGTCTGTTGATTAGTTGCCCCACAGCCATTGTCTGTGATGGACATTACTCCAAGGAAGTGTACGCAAATTGTAATGCTACATGAACATACTGACAAGCCTTACCAGTGAGCAAATCAAAGTACTATAGACTAGCCTAGAAACTCTCCTGATTTAAATCCAATCGAGAATCTGTGGTCAATTTGCAAGGAATGACTTTGTGGAATGGACGTACAAAGTACTAATATGTGCACTGGGTCATGTTTCATTGGAAAAATATGAAAAAAAAGGAAATAATAATGGAATTATTCATATTGTTTCAATTAATTTGCACAAGGGTGTGTGTGTGTGTATATGTTTGTCCAGAAAGTTCATGCTGATTTTTAAGGGAAATGAAAACACAAAACAAAATTATACCATTAAATATCTATTCAACTAATTTCTCATCACCTGCCACAATTTGCTTCAAAAAGTGTGCATTTTCATTGCATTT
Organism: Acanthosepion pharaonis; assembly: GCA_903632075.3. NCBI lineage: Eukaryota > Metazoa > Mollusca > Cephalopoda > Sepiida > Sepiidae > Acanthosepion > Acanthosepion pharaonis. The sequence goes on along the minus strand of CAHIKZ030001369.1, from coordinate 377,880 downwards.
ATACAGAAAATCACAGATAAAATGCAATCCAAAAGATTCTTTTCACTCAGATCATGTAATACCCAAACATCGTAACAATATGAGTACCCAAGCACATTAACTGCTCATGGATGGTGGATTTTGATAAATTGTGTTTCTGCCAATTCCCGCATTGTGTAATGCTGGTTATTCTCAATCAATGTCTTGATTTGGTAGTCATCTGTACTGGAGGTCTACCTGAACGTTCTTCATCAATAAGGCTACAATCACCAACTTTAAACTTAGCAAACAACTTTCATACAGTTCTGTCAGCTAAAGCACCTTCACTGTACACAGCACATATCTTTTTTTCTTGCTTGCATTTTTGCCTTTATGATAAAAGAAAAAGGCATCAAGTGACTAAAATGCATCTTATAATCCTCCATTTTCATAGGGATGCAAAATTGACACAAATTAAGTAATTTTAAACTTTCTTTCTCAAGAGAGAGTTTCAAGTGTGCTCTTTGTCAATAAATTTGACATGACCTAACATGTTGGAACATGAATGACTAAAAATCAGCATAAACTTTCCGGACAACCCTATATATATATATATATATATATAATATATATATATATATATATATATATATATATATAAATAAAATGTGTGTGCATGCATGCATGCATATTAACATTTTATATATAATACAAATATGTAAAACATACCTACATACCAAAAATATTTTAGAATAACCATGAAAACTACAAACATTATTATATTTTAATAGGAAATTCCAAATCATTAATTTTTAAAATATACATTGTATTTCATATATTTGTAAGCTGGTTCTGATGACTGCTCGCTTTTCAAGTTCTTTAACAAGCCTGAAAAAAAGAAAAAATTATATAAAATAATAAATAAAATAACAAGTAAAAGCAAATTTGTAATAATTATAAAAATCTGAACTGAAGCCATAAAGAAGTAAACAGAAAGATTGATACATCAGCATTTTGCATTGTGAAAAATTTTTTTTTACAGATTACCAACCCTTTGTGGGTTATTTAAAACAAAAACATTTTTGGATTGTAAGATTAATTTTTTGTTTTTTGCAAGTGAATAGTACATTAACAATTTTTTGGTGATAATGATTTTCCCCAGATAAATGTTCTACTATTAAACCCATAACTGGGAGAGATTCATTCCTTTCCCAAGGATATTTGCACATAAGTGAATGTGACAGACTAGACTGGAATTTGAACTCAGCCCTTTAATTTCTCATTCCGAGTTACTATCCATTGCACCACCTGCACAGCCTTGATTTTAGAATAGTTTATGATATTGATATTCAATTCACTTGTTAACAATATTGATATTCAATTCACTTGTTAAAAGAAATGACATCTTACACAACATTTCCTGAACACCATTCCAGTTATATTTAGTCAGGTACAAGGCCATAAGTGTGAAGCACCAGGTTAAGATCAAACTCACCACAAAGATAATGTCTTGTAACACTTGCTAACCAAATGAATAAGTACTTTTGTTAGATTTAAGTACTTTTAGAAAAAAATAAATTTAAAAAAAGTTTCTAAACTGAAATATAGAAATCATTTAGATTTAAAAAAATAAAATTCTTTACTAATGTTAGTGGTACAAAACCACAAGTATAGCTCACTTAGTAGTAATGGTTAACAAGTTTGCATTACATTAACATATGCTAAGATTAACTTAGCCTGGTATGAGGCCACAAGTATAGAGCACCCAACATGGATCAAATTCAATACTGTAGGCTTGCCAATCTCTTTAATCATTACCCAGTAGTGATGTATACTAGTTTAACTTAATTATGCACACCAATTGATGTCAGATTCCTATACAACAAAAATAAAAATACAAACTGGAATTTTATCACTTCAATGGTTGAGACAGTGAAAGCAAAAGCTGAATGCTGAATTTATGTTCCACAAACCTTTTGTTTGCCTTTTATTTTTTGAGAAACATATTATAGGAACAAGTCTGAATTAATGGATCCTTTCATTCTAACAAAAAAAAAAACATATAGGAAAAGAGACTGAAAAAAAAAATTTCACTTAAAAAATTCCATATAACCCCTTACCTGCTTTGACAGCTCTATTTACAAGACGCTGCATGTTCAGGTGTTGTTTTTTGCAAAGTTTTGTAATATATTGTGGAAGCAAGGTGCAGTCAGGGGTCACAAATTGGCTGATAATAAGGACATCCTGAAATGGCAAGGAAAAAACAATAATAATTAGGACAAGAAAAATATGTAAAAATTTCAGTTTTCCCATTTGAATTTTCTGATGAATCTTAATTCTTAAGTTAATGATTGAATAATAATCTAAGGAAGAAGACCAAAGGATTTATTCTCAGTAGACTTTAAGGTTTGAGTTGACCTATTTAATATGACATACACTACACAATGTTGCATTTTGATTTAAAGGTTCAATGAAAATCTTAAGTCAGTTGGTGTTAAGAAACTTATAAATTTATCTCAAAAATAGTGTTCAATCTTGGCAAAGTTGTTTAGATGCTGCTTGAAGGAGAACTGTTTCCCAAGTCTATGGAAGACATCGGCTGTTTGCACTACCTTCAAGAATGCGGGGTAGCACTCCTCCTCATCTCAATACTGTCATAAGTGGACTCTTTGAGTCTATGCTCAAATACTTTATATATAATAATAATAATAATTAATGAATATCAAACATAAAATATCATAGGTAATAATCTTTATTTCATGAAAGCTATAAAAATAGCCTTCAATCTTTCAGACATGCAAACCAAATATCAATGGAAAAAATTACTCCAGGTTAAATTCAAGATATACAGTTATTATATTGAGGGAGAGAGAGAGAAAAAGAGAAGGAAAGATTCAAAATTATGAACATGTAATGGTGGTGAGGGGGGAGGAGAAGACCAAAGGATTTATTCTCAGTAGACTTTGAGGTTTGAGCTGACCTATTTAATATGACATAAGCTACAATGTTGCATTTTGATTTAGAGGTTGAATGAAAATCTTGTTAAGTCAATTGGTGTTAAGAAACTTATAAATTTATCTCAAAAATAGTGTTTGGTTAAGGATATTTTAAAAAATATTCAGAACTCATTAGAATTTATTGTACAATAGCAAGAGTCACTAATTCCCCAAGAGATTTAAATAAAATAATTATTAAGATATCTAGAGAAACTTAGTTTATTCTATTTGTAAAAGTATATTAAATAAAAATAATTAATAAGAACACCAGATTATAAATCTTACTGTTCTTTCTCTTTATTTTTAATATATATATATATATATATATTAATTTATTTGTTTAAACATTATTTTAAATGGATACTCATATTTCAGTAGATAGTCTATTTATTTATTTATTAAATAATATATTTATTTACATCTACTGGCCTGAATATTCGAGAAATCTTGTTGGAAAAATAAGCCCCCATTTGATCAGGAGGTCCTATGTGGCAGAGTTGGTCTAAGGCACTTCAGATCTAATGACAGTTTCCCTTAGAGGATGCAGGTTCAAATCCTGCCAGGGCACATATTTTTCCAACAAGATTTCTCGAATATTCAGGCCGGTATTGACTCATTTTTATACACAATGTAGTCTCCATATTTGAATTTCCACATTCGCATATATTAACATTATTTCAAGCATGCTGAAGCCTTTGAATAAAATCAAATAACCATGTTTGTTGTCTGTTACAAAATTTGAGAGATCCCTCCAGAAAATGAACAACAATATTTTTCCCTTTGAAAAATAGATATTTAAAAATTGGAAAAATATTTAACCAATAAAATTCTGAGTTTAATAAGCTAATTTTTAGCTGCTTCACGCCTATCTATTTCTTATAAATATTCAAGGTGTTAAGTTGGTATTCGGTTTTTCCATAAATCTTTGAGCAGGGTTAATTGTTCATTGTTGTGGACAAGCTGAATTCTCAAAGCTTTCATATAATTAATTACTCAACCTTTTCATATATTTTATTTAAGTAACTTCTTACAAAGCCTAGTGAGTAAATTAAGTACACTTGAAACAGTTTTCTAAACAAAATGTTAGCAGTAGTTATAACTTTGCCAATTGCTAAAAAACTACATGCATTCATAAAACAACGTAAATACGTGACACTCTCTTTACATAGACACATTGTCTTTCTTCTATCATACTAAAGCAATTGATTCGGTTGTATTGTAAAGAAAAATTTATTTTTGTGTGAATTTGCTTTGCAAGGATCTTTGTAATTAATTCCTTTCCATTTGAAAGAAAGCAAATACTTAATAATAAAATTTATTTAAATTTGTAGAGCTGTGTTTGAAGATCGTCTTTCTTTGCTTTTCACAGACTTTTTCCTCTACAAATATATAGTTTTCACCTTGAAAAAAAATTATCAACCAAAAACTGAAGAGCAATGCAATTTCTGTGAAACTCTGAGATAAAATAAGTCTCTGAACTTATTTATTTCAATTTTATTTACCATTAGCTTAAAAGCTACCTTATCAGGTGGCATTTAAGCTATCTCTGGCAGAGGCTCTTGATTGCACTTTTGGCTTGTAGGAGTGTGAGAGTCTCTAAGTCTTTGCATATTCTCAGCAGTGGAAGCTCTCCTGGCTGCTGTTTGATCTGGATTTTTGTTTGCAGAGGACATTCTTTCCTCGCTGCAGCCTTGTCTCTTTTGATTGCAATCTGGTCCTCTGTTGGCAGAGATTTCTTTTTGCGAGGTATATAGCTGCTGTATGTGATAGGCAAAAATAAACTACAGAAGAACTCAAAATTTCTCACTGCATTTAAGTATTGCATTAATATTTAAGCTTATCTTTTAAAAGTTCAACGATAATTCTTCTGCTGCCATTTTAATTTAAAGACAATTTGATGCATGTAGGTCCTTGCTTTTCATACAATCAATTATTTTTATTTTATGGGTGACTTTCATTGGATTTCGCAATTAATTTCCATTATTCACAAATTTATTCCCAAGTTATAAAAATTGTTATCATACAAAAAAAAAATGTTGCGAAAAATCATGTTAAAAAAAAAAAAAAAAATGAAGCAGTAATGAAAACTTGGGAATCCAAAATTTCAGGATTGCAAGTCCAAATCCAGCCTGGAATGTTTTTTAATTTGCTCATGGAGTTGGCCTGCTTCCAAAATGATATTATGTTGGGCTACAGCCTCTAGGAGTAAAGTTGAAAAAGTCTGACACACTGGCATTCGCATTTAATTATAGAGAAGATTTTAAATGATTAAGAGTTGCGTCCCTTTAATTCAAAAAAGTCTGACAGTGACATTCGCATTTATTATATAAAGATGAGATATCTAAAAGTTAGTGTTGTGTTCCTTTAATTGAAAAAGTGTGACAGACACACAGATTTTTGCATTTATTATATAGATATTATTCTAGAAGATTAGCTTGGTTTGAAATACGGCAGGTAAGAGGAGTGGGGAGGTTTTGCTTGCTTTAATCTACATTAAATCCTAACTGACCTCTGGCACTGATGGAAAAAATACATAACTACTTCAGCCACTAAGCAGACTCTACATAAAGAGATTCAGTAGAAGTAAACAATTTTATAAGAGATAATAATAATGTCCTTGACAATCAGCTTATAGAGAAAATTAAAAAACCTTACGGTGTATTCAACTTTAAGTTGAAGTTTACACAATGGGCAAGCATCTGGATAGGGTGTGCATTCCGGTTTTAAGAGGTTATCCACTCGTGGGGATTTGATAAACTGGCCTTCTACCTGGAAGAAAATAGAAAGTTGTATGAGGACAGAAAAAACAGGATTCGTCAAAAGTTACCAATTATAAAAATGGTGGTCTTTTAGCCTTATAATTTTATCAAAATAAGTCTCACAAAAAAAGAATAAATTTAAAAAAAAGAGTAAAATGTGAATAACTACAAACAAAAAAGAAATTACTTAACTGAATTATGAACCACACTAAAATAAATACATAAAATAAAAATATTTAGTGAAATAGGAATTAAAAATAATAAAAATTACTTTAAATTTTAAAGTTTAAACTTTTGAAGGGATATTTTGAAAAGCCTGCTGAGATGTAAACATAATGAAACACAGAAATGAATAATGAAAGAATTGAAGACAGCTAGATTTTTCAGGGAGGATAACTCTTCAAACGTGTGATGGACATCCATAGTTACAAAAGTTTCTACACTAAAAAAATAAATTTAAAATTATTTTAAAAATCTTAGTGCAAAATGACATTTATTAAGCTTTTCAATTTTTGATTTGTAACATAGTTTTCACTTAATAACAATGTTACCTAATCAGATTAAAGTAATGAAGAATTTTAAATGATTTAAATTATTATAATAAAAATTTTAAAAAATGAAAACAATTCTTGTAAAAATTCATTGTACATTGAAAAAAAAGTTTTTCTTAAACAATAGTGTCCTTAATAAATCTTATTTATAAAAGCAATTAAAAGTTTTTCTAATTAAATAATGTTGTTGTTTTAATGCATTTTTTTATTTTATTTTACAATTCAGAGCAGATTTTTTGGAAATGTGTAGTAGTTTAAAAAAAATGATTTACATTCTCCAAGGAGTCCTGCTTTTAACTAATAGAAACAATTTTGAGAATGAAATTTGATTTCTCAAAATTTAAAGAAATTAAGTAAATGGGGAGGGGGCGTTAACGTGTAAAAAAAAAAATTCAAAAATAATTTAATTCATTTATGAATAAGTCCTGAAAGTTTCATTAAAATCCAACAATTATTTGATTTTTGCAAGAATTTCTAAATCAATGGATTTTTCACCTAGAAAAGAAAAAAAAAGATTTTTAACCAAAATCCCAAACATACTAGAAATTATTACAAAAATTAATAAAATATTAAAAAGAAATACTTTGGTCTCTCTTCTTAATAATAACAAACATTTTGATGATATGATGATAAAACTTAGTTTTAATTAAGTTTGGGGTCTTTTTCATCATGCTATGCTGTTTTTTCAGTGACAAAGTGGCAGTATCAATGAAGGAGAAGGAACAGATGGACAAGAACTAAGAATAAAACCATGGGGGGGGAGAAAAGAAAAAAAGAGAAGAAAAAAGAAATAGAAGAAGAAAAAAGAAATAGAAGAAGAAGAAAAAAGAAAAAAAAAGAAAAAAAAGAGAAAAGAATAAAAAAAATTGACTGTATTCCCTTTTCTTTTTTTTTTTTAATCGTTTCACCCCAAAGAAGGTGATAATACTAACAGGTTACTAGAGTGTGAAAGAAAATGAGAAGACTTTAGGAGAAGAAAACAGAAACTCAATCCTAAACAGAAAACAAGGGATAAGCCTCTATTTCTGTTCAATAGATGGGGAAGGAGTGTGAACCGGGTGATAGGCAAACCTTTGTTTATTCAGCAACTGTTCTAATGCTTTCATCATATTTTCTTCTAAGAAACATTAAGGTTTACACATTTCTACCAAATCAGTGCTATCAGAAATAGTCCTGCCAGTAGGAATTGTTAAACTTATAAAATGATTATACCAATGCAGATAAATTCAGAGTACAGGTTTTCTAATGCAGCATGATTCCTGGAACAAAATAATGATGTTGCAAAAAAAAAAAAAAAAAAAAAAAAATTATTTGAAAATTAATAAGTATACCCTACCAAATAAACACCATGCCAGTTAGGGTGCCCACAAAAAAAAAAAAAAATTATTTGAAATTAATAAGTATACCCTACCAAATAAACACCATGCCAGTTAGGGTGCCCACAAAAAAAAAAAAAAAAAAAACCCATGTCAAAAGGACATTTTTCTATTGATGCTCCTATTATTCTACCTACTATCACTCTTCAGCAATGTTTGTCATTTTAAAAAGCGATAATTAGAATTGTAGTAAAACCTAAACACGTGATGAAATTGAATTTATACAATTGTTTTTTGTTCTTGAGAATTGACAACAAAAATATTAAACATTATTTATTTATTAGCTGGTTTATTTACAAGAATAATTTTATATTTACAACATTCTAAAAACTAATACAATTAATGCTATGCAATATTTATCATTTACCAATTTATAAAGAAATAAATATGAAAATAATTTTTTTTTTATTCATAAATCTATAAACATTTATTAAATTATTAAAATATGTGAACCAATTATAAGGAAATCCTTATTATTTACCATTTTATAAAGTTTGAATCAGTTGGCAATTAGCCAATGTTTTGTCAACTATTTCAATAAATAATATAATAAATAAAGTGTAAATAAATGATCCCTGGTGTTTATTATTTTTGTTTTCAATTCTCAAGAACAAAGAAAATGTACAGTTTTAATATGCACTATGCCTGGAGTCAAAACCATAAATCAATTTAGGATATAAAAAAAAAATAGTAAAAACTTACAACTGTTGTGTTGCCTTCTGTTTTCTCTAAAACTGAAAAATATAAATTATTTCAGATTGATGAAAACGAATAAGAATTATTATTAATCAAACAAAAAGTGTTCATCACCATTCAAAACAAAGAGAGAAATATAAGAAATATCTTTTACATGCATTTTTAATATGAACAATGGTAAAAAAAAAAAAAAGGTTCAGTTTGAAAAAAAAAAAATGATGCACATGAGAATGTTGACAATAGTTTTAATTTTTTTTTAAAAGCTTTTGTGAGGATTTTAATTTTTAAATCAGTCTCAAGTGTGATATCACTATGACATTTGAGAAAAAGAAATGATGACCTAAGTAAGAATCATAAAAGCCTTCTTTTAAGAATTGCTGATAAAACTAGTTAAAAATTAACCAAGAATCTATGAAACTTAAAAAGGAATTTAAACTTTTTAACTTCAAATTTATTTGATTTCACAAAACAAATTGTTTTAATGATTGCCATGGATTGATTAAGAGTAGATACTAACAAAATGGAAACATTTTTTCTGAAATGGAAGCACAAAAAAAAAAAAAAAAAAAGAAAAAATGCTACACAATTTTTTAAATTTACAATAATTAGAGAATTATCTGATTGAAATGAAATTTTCAGAACTTATTCATTAATGAATGAATTGTATACTGAATTAGTCATTTTATTAGAAAACCTTACAGAAATCTATTGGGGAAATCAGTTACCCCTTTCCATTTCCTTATATCATGAATACTTTTAAAATTGGGGAAATGATGATAAATATATTTTTTAATAATTTTATAAAAAAAATTCCTGAAGGTATTTTTCATTTAATCATTTCACCCCAAGCAAGACAATAAAAGCTACTAGGATGCAAGAGAAAGAAGTGAAAGAATCTAAGAGAGTGAAAGAATCTAAAAGGTTTTAAGGAGACAAATGACAATTGACATTGCCTTTCAATTTTCAAAGATCATAGTTGATGGGGAAAATAGGAAGACAGAAGAGAGTTCAAGCAAAAAGTGTGAGAGAAAAAATGTCAGCATAAAACTTATGGTTACAACAAGCAAATTCAACAGTGAAATTTTAAGACCTAACTGCCAATCTAGTACTGCTATTGAATTTGTGAAATCAAGGTAACAAGAAAAGTTCACCAGAAGAATTACTGTGAAAATTTTTATAGAAAATGTAAAGTGGAAACTACATACAAAAGCCAAGATGTCAGGTCAAAACTGAAAACATGCAGATTCTTTGGATATTTTTTTAAGTATCTCTAGGCACATAGCAGAAGTGCAAGACCAGATGTAGCAATATTTGATGCATAGACGAATGAAAGACCTATAAATATACAAGATAGATTCTAGTAAGTGTCTGGTATGACAGTGAACCATCTTTTCTAACAGCAGACTCATATTCATTCAATATAATAATTCCGCATCATATTGGTGGAAAATGTGAGACCAAGAAGGCACAGTGAGTTAACATCAATGGAGGTTAGCATCAGCTATGCTGACAGAAGTCAAAATAAGGTTCTTTAATAGAGAACAGTATTGTTTTAGAGGCATTAAAATTAACAAGCCACTTCTTACACCAGAGTGTAGGTAGATCATTTTCAACAGATTGTAGATCATTGCCAATTTGATTTTATTGACCATAGACTTACTATTAAGACAGGAGTAAATAGTTATGTCATCAGCATAGACACTGAGTTGAGAACCAATAACATCATGAAGGTCAGTGATGAAAATAAGGAACAGAATGGTTCCAAGAAGGAGATACCTTCATTAATGCAAAATCATCTAGAGGAGTGGTCATTCAAAAACAACTTTCACTACATGATTTGATAAGAAATCAAAGAAACAACCAGAAACACCATATAACACTTCAACTTTTGAAGAAAACAAACATGTCAAACACTTTCAAAATATCTAAAGCAACAGCCCACGATTTGCCATTCTTATCTCAAGCTTAACAGGCTCTTCCAGCAATAAACATCAGTACATCAGTGGTTGACCTAGAGAAGCAAAAGCCATAGTCTGAAAGAATTTTGAAATATCAAATTAAAACTTCTAAAAATGTATCCAGAAACCTTATAAAAATAAATAAATATAACTCAAAAATAATTTTGTTGAGAGTTGGTTCCTGCATAATTTAAAACATTATTTTCTTTCAGATTTGAGAAGGAGACAAAAAAAATATATTTTTGAAAAATTTACTTATAATTTTTCTGTATGAGTTTGAAATTTTTTTGGTTGCTGATGACAAAAGAAATATTTTTAATTAAATAAAGATGTGTTTGAAGAATTGAAAAGTGTAAAGTTTAAATTTAATGCCATTTTCATATCAGAAATAAATTTTAAACAAATTTTGTTATATATTTCTTTTTGCAACTGTTAAATTATTTTTGTACTGAAGATCAAATAGAGAATAAAGCAACAAATTTTGAATTATCTCCTTGTTGGTTATAAGATTAAGATAATTATATATGAAGTTTTGTGATGTTTAGAATATTTTATTGACAGCTGAAAGAAAACAAGTGAAGGCAATCAATAAACAGATTATCAATTTCTTCAAATTTGTTTTGTTTTTCTTTTATATAGCAGCACTTACTTTTGTTGAATAAATTTTAACCAAAAAGACCTGATTTGGTGCAGTTAAATATTTTAAAAAAATGACAGAATAAATGCCAAATAGTTAAATAAATAAATGAATAATGATCCAACACCCCTTAAACTTCAGCATTACCGATTACTTACAGGAAAGTTATGGTAAGCCTACTAGTAACTAAGTAACAGTAGTAATAAAGAAAGGAATTATTTTGTGAAATCGATAGAGGGAAATGATTATTTATTTTAAAAAAGAAAACAAAATACTATGCAAACTAATCACTTAGCTAGAACTCGGTACTTAAAAAAAAACAAAAAAAAACAGGTAAATTTTGGTTTTGTTTCCCGAGCGCTAATATCCCTTAAAATTTTTCAAAAATCGTCATAATTCCGTGCAAAAGTACATGCTGAACTCGAATTAACAATTAAATTATGAAGAAATCTTCATAATTTTGGAGTTATCAAGAAAAAATTGGACTTCTTGTTGATCATTCGTCCTCCATTACTGCCATCATGTTTATTACTAATTTACTGCGTAGTACCTACGCAGGCGTAATAAGAAAAATTGGCCTATTTACTTCTTTTACAGACTTTCCTTGCAGAAAATCACTACGTACTACCGTAAAGAAATGTATTTTTTTTTTTTTTTTTTTTTTTGCTATTCAAAAGGGAAAAAGGTTCTGTTGTATTATTTAATTTATTTTTGTTATAAATAAAACTACACTTAACAAAAAAAAAAAAAATTCACCAGTAGTTGGATTTTAAAAAAATCATTTTTTTAAAAAGCGAGAAAGTAAAAGAAAAATCAGTTAACTTTTATTGAAGTAAATGGATTTTTTTACATTACTCTTGCTTTTTAAGGCAATTTGTTTTCTTTTTGTTTTATAAGCTGCCAGTATGATTTTAATTTCTCCGAAGACTTTGAATGCTATCAAAACTTCACATGTAAATATCATGTGAAAAATAATTATATCGTTCAAAAATGAATTAAAATTTAATTTATTTTTAAATCAAAAGTTTTTTTTAATGAAGTGTATATTTGTAAAGCTCTTAAATAGACCGAAAAGAAACAGTACTCACTTTCTTTGAGATTGAGTTGCTGGGAGTTGGAAAAATGTTTTATTTGTTGACAATTTGAGGCGACGGTCATAGGCGTTAGTCGAGAAAAAACATGACGTTGTTGCTGTGTTCTTTGTGTACCAATTTTCCAGCCATTTTTTTGCCCTTGAAACACAAATGAGAGTTATCTCCCTTTAGATTTATTTCCGCCGGTGACAACAATAACATTACCTCTTTAAAATTAATCTCATGATCATTTTACTTCTCTAAAACAGTATTTTGTGCAAACAAACCTTCGTGCCCGCAAAAAAAATGTCAAAATAACTTTTTTTCCCCATTACACTGCTTTTATTTTAACTACCTTCACTCTTTTTCGGCAATGTTTATTGTTTTTAAAAAACGATAATTAGAATTGGGATAAAAGTAAAAAAACCTTTGAAAGTGAATTTATATATGCATTTTCTGTTCTTGAGAATTGACAAGAAACATTATTGTCTATTTATACGCTATTTATTTATTATTTTGTTTATTGGAATGGTTGGCAAAACAGCGGCTGATTGCCAATTGTTTCAAATTTTATAAAATGGTAAAAAAAGGATTTTCTAGTTGTTTCGTAAATCTTTATAAATTTATGAATAAAAATTGTTTTTAAATTGGTACCGTAATGATGTTATTTTAAAATTTTGTATACAAATTATAATAAATAAACAAGCAAATAAACATTGTTTATGTTTGTTGTAAAATAAATTCTCACGAATAAAAAAAATGTATATTCACTTTCATCATATGTTTAGATTACAATAATCATCACTTTGTAAAACAATAACATTTTCGAAGGGTAAATGTAGTTAAAATAAAAGTGGTGTCATGGGGGAAAAACATCCTTTTTTTTTGTTTGACACGTTGTTTTGTTTTCGTTTTGTTTTCGTTTTGTTTTGGGGTTTTTTTTGGGTTTTTTTGCAGGTGCGACAGTTTCAACTTTGCCAAATTTTGGCTCTGACGATATTCAGTCACCCCCCCACACACACACACACACGAGGGTGTCATGTGGCACTGACTGTTGCTAATTAATGACTCAGTTGGTTTATGTCACTTTTCATATAAAAACAAAAACTGAAGCATTTTATTTCCGTGTGAGTTGCCATTTATACGGTAATGGTGGAGTTCTAAAAATAGGCTCTGCAACCAGAAATAGTAATTTTTTCAAATTTATTTTCATAAGTACTCTAGATCACGATAATGAACATTTTTAAAATAAAATTTTGTAAAAGTTAATTGACGGTTCAGTTTGCTATGTAAATTAATTTTTTTTAAATGTAAATTGTAAATTAATTTTTTTTACAGAAGCCAAAAAAAAAAATATGTTCTTACTACTGTTTCCAAGCAAATGCAAAATAGCATTTTCACATTTATTTTTCAAAACATTTTTCATATTTTTCTTTTTTACTACGTTCGCCCGATACAAGACACAATAGCCACTCAAAGTAGGGGGTTGTTGAGCGAGGCTGTTACATGAATGTAAGAAAAGGAAGTAAGTGCAGCTTATGGAAACATGTAAGAAGACGGATAATGGTTGACCTTAGACTTGCAGAGATTGGTCAGTATAGACTTATGTGCCCACAATAAAACATAGTGTTTTAAAAGGATGGTTTTTCACATCAAACTGCTTTTTTAATTACCCTCACTCTTCTTCGGCAATGTTTATTGTTTTAAAAAGTGAGGATTAGAGCTGGAATAAAACCTAAACATTTGAAAGTGAATTCATAGAATTTCTTTGTTCTTGAGAATTTACAATAAAAATAATAAACACTATTGTAGAATTAGATTTCTACATTCTCTGTTTTAAAACGGTTAAAAGAGGATCACAGCCAAGTATTCTCAGTTTGTGCTGAACCCATTAAAATTAGCTCAAGAGTTCAGTACGAAACAATGCTTTCTGATTGGTCCATAAATAATAATGTCATGTTTTTGCCTATGCCCTCACAGTTGACCTTGAGTTGACCTGTTCAAAGTTCAATGCACCAAAAATTGGTAAACATTCTCTCGAGCCTTTCACGTGATCAAGAAAATTCATAAATATAAAACTTCGACGCGTGTGTCCTTAAAATAATCAATTTGTCACACGAATCCATGAAACCCAACTTCCTCACTAAAAGTTAATTTTTATTAGTATCAACCCAGCTTGTGGTATTCAGTTTCTTTTCAACATCAATTCATCTAGTGACCAATTCAAATAAGATGAGATTCAGAAGCCAACTCACTGAATATGTTAACAACATAAAGGAAATCGTAACTATACCAGTCGAAGCGAAACAACTCTACAGTAAGTCAAGCAATTTATTTCATTCAATTTCACCATCAACATAAACTGTTTAATACCTTACCAGATCTATATAGCATAACACCTTTTATATTACCCTTGTTCACATAACCAAGAACTTAAAGTGTTTTAAACCCACTCTATTATATTGTGTGTACTTGTTATATAAAAATATTTTCTGTTAAAACAAATATCTTGCTATTTGATTATTTCTCTTGTTGTTGTCTTTGTAGCATTTGATTTATTAAAAAATAGTAGAGGGTTATTTTAATTTGTATTTGTCACCGGTACAGAATGGCTAACCCACTACAACACCTTTAGACACTCTATCTTATTGCAGCCATGTAAGTACATGTTTGCCAAGAGATTAATATTGTAATGATCAAGGAAGCATCCCCTCGGCAGCCTGCTCTACAAAGTAGCGATTCTTGGGAAGAAGCTAAACAAGTGTATAGCATACGAAGAGAATGAGAATGAATTTTATATGACATAGCCAGAGCCATCTTAATGCATTGGCTTGATGGGCACTTACCCGGGATCCCCATGAGCACAGGGACCCCCATGTTAATCTGTGTACTTGTGTTACAGAAGCTTCTATTTAAGAAATATTAAAAGTAAAAGTTACTTTGACAAGCCACGCATATTACAATTAGTGAAAATATATGTCATTATAGAAAGAATCATTTAATTTGAGTTGGTTCTCAAATAAAAAAGAAAGTGGCAGAATGAAGATACCGGAAATGGCAAGGACTTTCTTCAAAGAGGTCGCCCACCTACATAAATGGAAAGTCTGCTTTGTCAGGTCATTTCAGTTCACTTGTAGACAATTTTGCTATCATGGAAATAATCAAAGAACTGATCCTGACTTCTGATGATCAGTCTTCACACAGTCCCAGCACAAACTCACCAGTAAAACTTTCATTTCTATCTTTTATTATTTGTGACCAAGATTACTGTTGACTTTCTGTTGGTGACAATATTATCTTTTATTTTTTCTCTGGTTTGATTTAATTCTTAAATTTCCCCTAAACTGAATCAATATTGTTTTAATGTTTAATTGTAGTATATTTATATTTTTACTTTTGGAAATAAATTATTTTTATTCTTATAAAACTTTAGCGTTGATAGTATTTCTTTATTATTCTTTTCTTTCAACTTCTCTCCCTCTTTTTTTTTTCTTTTTGTCGTAACCATGACAAAATGGATGCTCGTCCTAAGCTTTGATGTTAATTTCAAAACAAAAACAAGTCAGCTGTCTTAACTAAAACAATTTTTTCATTTGACGTTCATTTTACGACAAAGAAAGTACACTATTTACATTATTCGGACACTTGTCCTCATCTTTGTTGCCATATTTATCATAACATTTCGGCCTATATATGTTCCAGCCTTCTTCAGGTGGTTGGAATGTTGAACTAAAACCTTTATTTCGCTTGCTGCGGTAGATTGTTCTAGTTCCACGTACCATGTCTTATGGATGTCAGTTATCAGTTATCTCCTGTTTATTCCCCTTTCCAAGTTCTCCATTGCCTTAACCAGGTATTGAACTCACAAATTTTTGGGTCCTGTCACCGGATCTAACCAACGCCTTTATACACTGTGTCATGTGTCCTTAAGGTGTTGGGAATTAACAGGTATTTATCAAACAATGTGTTCAAATGTGAACCGTAGAACGGTGAGTGTGTAAAACGTGAACGGTTACCGTATTCACCATTCCAATGTTGTTTTTACTGCTTTGTATGTCGCCTATTGTCCAAGAAAGAATCTTCCTTTTCTACATCAGAGTTCAATGACTGGAAGTACAGCAATGTTATTGTAGAACATGAAAATGGAGAAGTACATCGAAAGTACATAACAGAATATTTGATAAGGTATAAAGAAACTGGAAGTGTAGATTCTTTATTACTTAGGCAATATCGCTTAAAGCAGGAATATTGGCATAAAGTGTTGACACCTGTGATTTCTCTAATTCGGACTGCATAGAGGTTTTAGTTTAAATTGAAAATACTATTCTTAAAGAAGTAAAAAAGTCAAAATATTATTCAATAAGTGTAAATTCCACTCCAGACATCTTGTTGGGGACCGTGTGTGTTAATGTGAGTTTGTATTAGAAACACGTAACTCCTGGTAGAATATTAAAAGGTCCAACTACAAGAAAATGGCCAGACTTGAATTAAGTCCAACTGAAGATAAAGAAGACAAACAAAACCGATATATATATATATATATATATATATATATATATATAAACAAATATATGTATTAAACAAAACAATTTTACAATGGACATAAACAATAATATTTGTGTGTGTGTGTGCATATTTGTGTTTGTTCTTTGGTGCATGTTCGTACGTATGTGTATGTGTGTATATTATTCATGGCGTCTCCCACAAATGGGAAGATGCGGATCTTCTAAGAGAGCTTACATTGTAGTCACTGAAACGAAGAAATGAAAAAAAAAAAGAAAATGAGGCGAGAAGTCACCCAGTATTTATAGTATAGGGAGAGTGACCCCTAGTGACAATTTGGGAATTAAAGAGGAGCTAAATCCGACAATCTCACACACATGTCAGTTGATATTTACTGTCTGATACATTAAAGGCTATTAAACTGTGGAATGTTTCTTGATATTCATCTCCATCTTTTCTCATGGAGCAAAATATCTAACAAATACTGTTGTGGAAACTGTTGTGGTCAGTCATACGATAATGCTTCAAATATGTCTGGACGATATACTGGATTGCATGCACAGATTCA
Source organism: Acanthosepion pharaonis (assembly GCA_903632075.3). NCBI lineage: Eukaryota > Metazoa > Mollusca > Cephalopoda > Sepiida > Sepiidae > Acanthosepion > Acanthosepion pharaonis. The sequence goes on along the minus strand of CAHIKZ030001369.1, from coordinate 360,805 downwards.
TCAAATCATTGAGTCTGACATCTATGTCACCAGTGCCGGACACAGCCTGAACTTGGTGTGAGTAATTGCTTGCAATAGAGTGTTGTCTACAGACTTTAAAATTCTTCAACTTTGTTCAGTATCTATGATTCATTTTCTGTTGGTTCTATTCATCGCTGGAACATCATCTCCAGGAAAAGATTTTGTGGTCAAGCATCTGACACACGATGGTCAGCACATGTTGTTCATGCTCTGTTTGGAGATTTCAAGAAAATGATGCATGCACTGGATTCTCTATCAGCTGACAATGAATAGCAAGTGAATACAAGAGGAGAGGCAGAAGAATTGAGCAAGAAAATGAAAAACCTGGAAACAATCTTTCTCACAATAGTTTGGAGTTACATGCTAGAAAGACATTATTTACATTATTTGGACTATTGTCCTCATCTTTGTCACCATATTTATCACAACATTTCAGCCGTTGTACGCTTCGTCCTTCTTCAGGTGGTTGGAATTTCAAACTGAACCCTTTATTTCGCTCACTGGGGTAGACTGTTCTAGTTCCACGTGCCATCAAAGATGGCACGTGGAACTAGAACTTGATCGTTGTTGCCGTGAATCTTCATGAGTCTATGAAAACTTATCTCCAGGAAACTAAAGACAAGTTTAGTGAATATGAATTCAAAGCTAGGAGTATGTGTCCAAATACAGATTACAGTGATGGAAAAAACGGGAACAAAAACAAATTGTGCATCTTAATAGATATGATGGATCAGCAGTAAAGGTACTTCTCAATAAAATCAAAAAGTTCAAGGTGGAAACTTTCCTTTCTATTCTGGACGCTCTAACCTTTGAACTGACAAAATGAACAGAGGGTTATTCACAGATGGGAAATTTGTTTTCTTTTATCAGTGAAATGAAACCCATTGCTTCTGATGCACTAAATAAAAAGTGTGAACAACTGGCTAATATGTATCACAAAGATCTGAATTATGATGACCTTTTAAATGAATGATTGATTTTTCCTTGATGAAAATTGTTAGGCTCTCCCTGCACTGTACAGAAAATAATTTTGAACAATTTGAAATCTGTGACTACGAATGTTAAAATTGCACTCAGAGTGTTCATGTGCATGATGGTGACCAACTGTATAGGTGAACGTTATTTTTCAAGACTAAAGCTTATAAAAAATCTGCTTCCTGGTACGATGGGGCAGCATAGTTTGAACTGGCTTTCACTTACGTGCATGGAAAATGACATCCTATTCCTGAAGATCATTGTCTTCAAGCCGATAATAAAGCAATTCTGTAAAAAGAAATGCCACAAATGCTTGTTATAATAATAAGTTTGTAGTAATTTCATAATCTCTCTAATCTGTGTGGCATACTGAATATTATTGTTTTTTTTAAACCTTGTGTATTGTTCAAATGTTTATCATGTTGATTAGCTGTACATCATATTTTCAATGTTTTAACATCGGGTTTGTTGAAATGCTAATAAAATAAATATATGTTTAATATTATCGGCCATTTGCTTTTTCTCCTCTGAGTGGTTGTCGTAGGGGCCCCAGCACACTGGTTTGCACAGGGGCTCATAATACTGTTAAGATGGCCCTAGACATGGCATGTCCTCTCTGTAAATATCTGAATTAGTGGAACTTAAGAAATGTAGCTTGACTGAACATTTGCCATAGGAATTTTATGAGGACATTCATACAAGCTGGCATGCATACACCCATTCTTGGATAGATTTTTTTGGTCCATTTCAACTTGTCGGTGAATATGAAACACAGAATAAGTTCAGACACTGAAACTAATACCTGTATTAAAAGAATTCATACACAATACAGATCTACCGGCATCAGTGCAACAACTTGCCATAGCACAGAATTCCAGGAAATTTTGAGTAAATATTATTATATAAGTATTTTCATGCCTACAACCACTACATCCACAAAAATACAAATTTGCCAAAAACAAATTTAACAAAATGCTATGAGAAGGGATAATCCACACATCTGAAAGCCCTTATGCATCAACCTGACACGTCGTTCCAATACAGGACAATAAGGGATTTTGACTTTGTGTTTACTTCTGTAAATTATATGCATCCCCCGTCTCTGATCATTACCCAGTTCCACATATACATGATTTCGCACTCAGGTTATGCGGGTCATGTATATTTTCAAACATTGAACTAGTGAAGACTTACTTCCAGATCCCGGTAGCAGAAGAAGATATCACAAAACATCAGTGACTACTTTGTTTGGGTTACATGGGTTCGAAGCGATGCCACTTGGTCTTAGGAACACCGCCCAATCATTTCAAAAACTAACTGACCAAGTCCTGAGAGGATTAGCATTTGCATATGCTTACTTCGATGATCCTCATTGCAAACAAAAATACTGATGAACACAAAGACCACTTGCATCAAATCTTTCAAAGGCTATCTCAATTTGAACTAAATGAGTCAATATATATATATATATATATATATATATATATATATATAATTATATGTTTTACCAGTTTGTGACTGGAAGGGATAATTCTGAGGAGGATATAAATCCAGGGAGAGCTCAATGTAGACTACAGAGCAATATAATGATAACAAGAAGACAGAGACATTAATTATCCATTTTGTTTATAATTTTTTTATTTCATGAAATAAAACTTATAAATGAAATGGATAATTAAAGTCTCCATCTTCTTATTATGATATATATATATATATATATATATATATATATATATATATATATATAGGAATGTGTAGGATAAAAAAATGTACATACATGTATAAATACTTGCATGTATGTAAGTATATTTATTCCTCAGGTTTTATAAATACAGTGCTCAATGTTATGAAAAAGAAGCTATAAGTATATATTAGTGAGTATACATAATATCCAATGTTGATAACACTACTTGAAGTTTCATGCAGTTAATACAAAATCAGGTGTGGAAGATTGCATTAACTGTGTAAAACTTTGAGTAGTGTTATCAACATAGGATATTATGTATACTTACTAATATATACTTCCCATAGAAGACAAGAGTAGGGTAGCCAACAGACAATTAGAATCAAAGAAGTTAAGCACAAATAAACACAAGTAGCATCACTCTGTCTCAATGAATGTTCTAGTTGGCAATTACCAAGCTAAGCCACATTATTATGACAAGAAAAACAAAATAAAAGATTGTTTAAATTAATTTATTCATACAATAGAAAATTCAATTTATTGAATCTCTCTTAAATAAATAAATAATTTTATTTAAAAAACAATTTCTAAAAATTATATGATATATGATATATGAAAATGAAAGTTTTATTTTTATCGGAATTTCTGGAATGAGGTCATTATTTACACTATTTATCCTTTTGTCCTCATCTTTGTTGGGGGCACAACGACTGAAATGTGATAAAAACAACAAAGATGAGGAAAATAATCCAAATATAAATAATGTAAATAATAAAAATTTTATGTTTTTTCTTTTTTAAATATTTTTAAAGAATTTATATAAGTAAAGTTTTTTTTGTTTTTTTATTGTTCTACATTTAAGTAAAGGTTTACTTTATTCTTAATTTCCATGTATTTCACTCTGTGGGTAAGATTTCTTAAAAAGGTAGACCCAGCTAAAAAAATTTTCCCACCGAACATATAATGAACCCTCAGCCATGAATGGAAAAACACTGCTGGGAAGAACAATGAATTGTGAAACTGGAGTGTTTGTTGCAGCTGTACCTTGGGTACATATCCCACTCAGTATTTTATATAGTGGGAATGAACTTATATGTCTCTGTATAGTATGGGTAAAATGATAAAATCCAGATCACAAATGGTCAAGATGATCTACATGTTGTTAAATCACCCACAAAACATTTTGGTAAGGTAGGGGAAAGTGCTGAGAACTTATTTTCATGTTAATTATTTTTTCTCAAAAAGTTGCAATTTAAACTTGGGGTATGACCTTGACATCGGAGCATTCTTGATGCTGGTAAATATTGATGCAATAATATGTGAAAATAATTAATTTAACAACAGCATTTATTTCAACTTAATATATGTAATATTTATTTTGCAATACAAAAGGATTTTTAAGCAAGAGTAAAATAAAGAAAATATAAAAATACAAATCAAGCATTTAGCATGCATAGATTATTTAAAATACATATATTTGAACATATTCCAATAGAATTCCTTTGATAGAAAGAAAATTCAAAAGTTACTTATAGTACATTAAAATTATAACAAAATTAAAAATCATTATGTCTTGCAAAAACTTTGTTCTTGGCAATTCTGTGGCCGGAGGCTGGTAGATAGTAGTCACTAACTTTATGAGAAAGCAGGCAGTACTAGTTGCTATTTTAAGAACAGAGAGAGAAACCAACCACTGCTATGTTAGAGTGTGGAGGCTTTCACTCTTCATGTGTGAAAATATATATATATATATATATATATATATATATATATATATATATATATATATATTTTTTTCCATTAAAGTTAGACTTGTCCGGAAAATGGTTATATAAAAAGAGTGCTCAATACACAATGTAAAAAGAAGAAACCAATATGCAGAGCTATTAAATATCAAAGTCAAGGAATACTAGCCACTCATGCTACCATGGTTTCCATTGGTAAAGTAGGATGAGTGGTTAGTATTCCTTGACTTTGATATATATATATAGATAGATAGTTAGTCAATGAAGTTATTTGGTAATCCATCTGGATAATTACAAGGTGGATGTAATCCAGAGAGCTCAATGTAAAAACAGAGCAAATATTAATTATATTAAGAAAAGCCTGGAAAAATTAGTCACCAATATTTTTGTATGAAAATGGACATCTGATGAATTAGGACCAAAATCCCAGTCCTAAAGAAATAAATTATTATCCTATGAACCATTAAAGTTGCCTGTTTCTTAACATAATTTATATATTTATATATATATATATATATATATATATATATATATAATAAACATAAAACATTAGGCAGCATATGATTTACATACAAAGAATAAAACACATGCCTGATGATGGATAGAAGTCTATCCGTAAGTACCAGCATTTTAACATCAAATAAACTGAAAAACTACAGACAACAAGTTTTTCATCAAGGATCAAAACTCGCACTATGGATGAACAGGATTTTAATGCATATATTATATTTTCTAGCGATGGATGTCGCCAATAATCGCATTAATACTTCTGATTAATTCTATGTGTGATTATTCTTTGTATATATATATATATATATATATATATATATATATATATATATATATGACAAATGTAAACTTGTTTTATTGAAACTAGATTATGACTCTTACCCTTGCTAAGCTTCATTAAATCAAAATGAAAGGAAGAAATATGTGTGTATGTATTTGCTTAAATAATAAATCGTTAATACTAAGCTAGATTTCTCAGGATAAAAGAAAGAATAAAACTGTGCAACTTGTATATAAGCCATTTTTTTTATGCTGGTATCTTTTCTTTACAGTTTTCTTGTCTTTGTCAAAATTTATTTATACATTCTCCCAATTTTTCTGCCTTGAATTTAAGGTAAATTCTTATTCTATTTTCAGAATTCCTTTCTTTTGTTTTGATCTAATGAAGCCTAGCAATAAAACATTTTCCATTTTTTTAAACTTTGTCTGGATTCTTATATCCTTTTTATACACACACACACACACATGCTTGTGCTCACATGTGTGTGTGTAATTGTTTATTTAAATAAAAAAAAAGAAAGAAAGAAAAAGGTAAAGCAAATATTTGTGAAGGAGAAAGAGTAAAATGTGACTGAACAGAAAATAAATGTCATTTTTTTGTTGAATAAATAAAAATCCCACAAATTTAATTGTGTGGATATGCAATAATGAATATCTTGGAAGGCAGAAAATGAATTTCTCTCTTTTCTTCTTTACTTTTGTATTTTTATAAACATTTCATGAGGACATAGTTATAAATGCATGACTTGGTGTGTAAAAATAATTTTAATTTCTAAGTCTGTTAGTTGAAAGATATTAAAATTTAAATAACTTAATTATTACAGAAGTTAGAAAGATCAGACTTTGCAACATGATAATTTGATATAAATTTAAAATTTTATTTTATGCAAATTATAATGAAGAAAGAGGGCTTGGAAAATTTGATACTCACAGGACAAATTGAAGGCAAGAGGGACAGAGGAAAACAACACATAACCTACATAACAAGCTTGAATAAATGGATGGCAGAACAGGGTTTAGGAGAGATGGTAAAAAGACAAAATATATTCAGAGCTACAAAGGACTGGAAATTGTGGAGAGCCATGATCACCAACATCCTGAAGGAATTCGGCACATAGAAGATATATTTTTGTTATTTTGGGCTTTATATATTTGTAGTTATGAATGTATATTTATTTGTTTCCTGTGTTAGTCAAAATTTAAAATTAATAATAGTCGACAGTGCTTTATCTAAAGATAAGCAAAATATAATGTCATTGACTGCTTTAATGTTTGTTTTTTTTTAAGCTAACAAAATGAATTTTTACATCATTTTAAGAATTTTTTGTCATATTCAATTGCTTCTTTTCATTTTTTTCTTCCTTGTTCACGTGCTTGCTCACTTATTTGTGCCCCAGAATTTGCCAATGACCTTCTGACTAGGTTCTGTTCAGTCACTTTCCCGAAGACTGACAACAAAGCCCTAAAGAAACAGCAGCAGCAGATGCAATCTATGTGATGTGGAGGTTTTTTATATGCTTGTGATGTAAGCACCTATTTGAATTATTAATATTTTCTAATGGTATTAAGTAATAAACTGATCTTCCTCGAATTGGAATATTCTGGCATAGGTAAACTAGTATTAATATAAGATATTTCACGTGTATTTATTTATATATTTCTTGTTCTATCTGTCATGGGAAAGGAGATAAATCAACTTGTTAGTACATTTATGAGTGATTACTCCCCTTTGAATCTTTTACTAATCTTTACAAAAAAAATCTGCATTTAGACAAAATTAAAATGAACTGTTTAACTAATTAGTTTCATAACTCCTACATCTATTAGATTGCAATCTTTTTGTTCAAGCCTTTCATGTGAGACATTCATATACCTTTGTCTATTAAGTGATCATCTTGCTTCAACTTGGTCTTGAAATAGGCTTTGTCATTGCTGTCTTTGTCCTTCTGTTGCTAATCTTTTTCTTCTGAGAGATATTTCTATTCCACTGTTATATTAAACACATAAAATTTTTAACTTGAAAAGATATTGGGCAAAAAGCAATTTATATAATACCAGGAGTAATCAATAAATCATAGATACCATTGAACATCTAAAAAATATATAAAGGAAACAGATTAATTAAATGATTCATTGACCTCTATTTTAGTTGTGAATTCTTTATCTCTGCTTTATTGAAATTTCAATATATTGTTTCAAGACTTTTGTTTCATTGCATCTCATTATTAAAACTTAACAATTGGCATCATTTTTGATGGCAGGGATACATTAGTAATAATAATAATAATAACTAACTTTCAAAATATAAGGGCCTGGAAAATAAGAATTGCAAGAATGTAGCACTTCAATATGACCACTATTCCAATAATACTAAGAGCACTAGGAATGATTAAGAAGAATGTTGATACAAGAAAATCCTAGGAAAATGTTCATAGTTTGAGATACAAAAGATTGTGTTCATAAGCACCATTCACATATTCAGAAGAAAAAAAAACTTACTCAATCTAATATGCTCAGAAGCTTTCTAAAAAAATTTCCTTTACTTCAACTTTCTTTCTTTCTTTCTAGCTAGCTAGCTATCTCCTTTAAGCATAACCACTATTCCAATAATAATAGGAGCACTAGAAATGATTAAAAATAATACTGATACATACATTAAGAAATTTCCAGGAAACCCCTTCTTTCTTTCTTTCTTTCTTTCTTTCTTTCTTTCTTTCTTTCTTTCTCATTTAAGCACATCCAGTATCCCAGTAATAACAGGAGCACTAAGAATGATTAAAAATAATACTGATACATTAAGAAATTTCCAAAAAAACCCTCACTATCAGAGACACAAAATGAAATTGTGATAATGGGCAAGAATGAAGGTTGAATAAGTTTGAAAATCGATCAGAAAGCTATTTGGTTATATGAGGTTGGCTGATTGTATAAAATTTCACTCCTCCAAAAACATTTAACTTTATATGTATGGCACAAGGCTAACAAGGCAATAAAAAAGATGACAACAATAATGTAAAGCAACAACAAAATATTTATATATGAATAATACAAATTATCAAGAATAAAGTGCTCAGAATATTTAGCTGAGCTAAGCTGAATTTCAAAATTCAGTAATATTAATTGAGCAAATTAAAATACTTTATAATGTTCCTTCAAAATTGTTTTTGGTACAAGAGCTTACAATGCAAAAATAAGAGTTGTTTAGCCTTAATTATGAATTTAATTATTTGAAAACTTTTTTTTGAAAGGGAGAATTTTTTTATCTGGTCTCACAATGAAAAAGAGTTTGTTTTTAGAAGAAATGTTCTTTGTGAATTAGTTGAAAGTTTTTATGTAATATGAATATTGTGAGAATGTGTTTAGTGAAAAAGGAACTTATATTATTACTTGATGTTTCTGTTTGGTACTAAATGAAATTTAGTTTTTTTACTTCTGAAAATAAATACAATAAATCTTGCCGCTAAAAAAATGTTTACTGAAGAATAAATTCCATTGAACAGAATTGAGTGAGAAAGTTTCTTAAATTGTGTCCTGAAATGCTGAAACTGTGGTAAACTTGTAGGTTCAGAAGACTTTTTTTAAGTAATTTCTTGCTGGTGAAGAATTGGAAAAAACTGGAATATCCAAGTTAAATTTCTTTAGTGTGGCAGCGATGAGTCTTGTTGATTTTTAAAAGGTCTCAAGATTTATTGTGTAAAATACAAAAATTGTGGCATGTTCCACTGGCTATTTGGACTTTTAAAAGGTCTCACGGATGGGATATGTTTGTGCTCCTATTTATTTGGTTTTGTGTCACATGACTGGATCCAGACTGCTGTTCAAAAATATTGGCAGCAAAACCTGACTGTGTAGGTGTCTTTCATATTTATTATTATTTAGCCAATCAGCAATCAGAAAAATAGCAAGGTCTGTGTGATTCACATTTTGCACAAAATTTTTCACTTTTTTAAAAAGGCATATAGTAATTGCATTGCGTTTTTTTAAACCAATGATTTAAGAAGAAATTTAAAACTGAAGTGAAATTCTGAGCACTGTTCACATACACAGAAAAATTCACTCAATCTAATGTGCTGCATAACTTTGTAAGAAAAAACATTCCTTTGCCTCAGATCTCAGGTAAATGTCTTAGCAAAAGATTATAGTAAATGGCAAATTGAAAAAGCTGCTGCTGCTAGTAGTAGTAGTAGCAGCAGTAGAAGCAGCAGCAGCAGAAGCAGCAGCAATAGTAGTAGTAGATTGACCTTCAGATTGAAGTTTCCAGAATATGAGATATTCAAGCCTTTATTGCCCCAATTAACATTGGGACACTGGGGTCTATACCACTGAACTTAAAGTCCTACATTGTGAAAATCAGGATAAAACCTTGTAACCCATCATTTCAGAAGTCTGTATTACTTGGCATGGCAAATATTCTGTGAAATGTTCTTTCTGTCTGAGGAAGTATGTCTTGATTAAGAACACCAATGATGCCAAATCTCTGACAAAAAACAAAAAAAAAAAAACATACAAAGACAATAATAGTAATAATAATGTCATTCAAATGCAAGTGTCAGGTTTTATTTATTTCTGATGTACATTAAAGGAGAGGACAAAGTTTAAGTTGTTTACAAAACCAAACGTGCCAGCAATGAAAAAGAGGAAGCCACTTCAGCCCTCCGATCTCCTCTTTCCTTAAGAATAACAAAATATTTAGAATGTCTGAATATAAATACTTTTCCGTAAGCCCATGCATTCAACTTCATCAATGAATAATGTGTTTGATTTAACTTCAATGTCGTCTTCCAATTCTCTCTGGTTTTGAATGAGGCTCTTCAATGAAGCTTTTGACTGATGGAGGCAATTCTGCAGTTCCTTTATTGACCTCTTCAGCTCACCCACTTCTTCAATTAGACGATACTGTACGGGGTCACGGCACAATTCCATATTTGGGCGTTGAGCACGCTCATCAAGACGTGTCTGCGAAAGTTTCAAAGGACATTCCTTTTCATTAATGCTGATTTCAATTTTGGCAATGTTCTCTTCCATTTCACGAATTTGTTCCAAAATCTGAAAAAGAAATCAATTTCTTCATTACACTCAGGAAAATATTGGTGTGCAAACCTCATGCTAACATCTCAGCACACACACACACTTTCTGTCATTTCATTTTTGTCTTCTTTTTCATCATGTTACACTCCTCTTCCACAACCATCAGGAATTAGTTAGCATGGACAGAGCATGTGACAAATGAGGAAGTTCTAAGGAAAATAGGAAATGCAAAAGACCAGCTGTTAACAATCAGAAAGAGCTGAAATTTTATTATAAAAAAGAAAGCTCGGAGACATTAACACTCACAGAGCATATCAAAGCCAAGTAAAGCAGAGGGTAACTTATCTAACATGTGTGAGCAATTAGATGAAGAACAAATACCTCAAGGAAAATGAGCAAGACACAGGAGCAAGTATTATTGATTCAACAAAACCATTTGAACAGACTGGTATTTCTAATAGCCCCCATCTGCAAGGTCATGCACTGCTTTTATCAAAATCTGTCCCTGTATTTTGCACATTTGGCTGTGATACATGTGCCTGATATACCTTCATCAGACTAGGTATTATGATGGGGTATACTGAGTCATGATTGTTCATGTTCTAAAGAGATGTATTATATAGAATTATATTATTATTATAGATTACCCTAAACTCTGAGCTTCCATAAACAAGTCAGATTATCCATTTTGTCAGATTATCAGATTGATTGCTTGATTTGTTTTTTTATGGACTATCAACCTTTTGCAGGTTATTTTTAAAGCAACAGAATATGTTTTGATTGTAAATGGTTTTTGGAGATGATAATGATAATTTGGGAAATAGAGAGCTCTGGGTAGAGGTAGTACTATTGATGTCTAGAACACTTCAGCTGAGCTGGCATCACTGGTCCTCAACCATCTCCTAAATCTCTCACATGATGTCTCCAAGTTGTGATATCCCAGTAAATCCCTTCAGCTGACAGGCTAAACTCACGTGAAGAGGTGATGTTAACACGGCACCACTGGGCAGAAGAGTTTCTCAGATGAACTACAAAGGCCCTATGTTCATGACCAAACTGAGCCACCTAGCTGGAGGATATCAGCTGGAGGGTATCAGCTGGGATCTAACCTGGAGAGGGATGGCACCCCAATGACTCCTTCTAGAGTTAAGGGCAAAAGCCAAATCCAAATAAATGATTTTGTGATACAAGTCCTACTAATTAGTCCATAGCTGTAGGGAGAAGAGATGAATTCATACCTTTCTCAAGGGTATTTTGCGTGTAAGTGAATATAACGAACCCAACTGGAATTGGAACTTGGCTCTCCAATTTCTGATTTCAAGCCGTTATCCATTACACCACCCACTCATCCAAGCTTACAGCAGCTGGTATTCCCAAGCAATCAACCCTATATGTACTGACCAGGCTTGACATTGCTTAACTTCAGTGTCAATTTGAGCCTCAAACTCACATCCAACCTAGGACATAAGATCCATTAGTAAGGATGCAGGTAAAATAGTCAGCTCTTTGTACCACCCCAGTAAGTACCTGATTCCTCCTGCTATCCTCTAACAAGAGCCAGATCAGGCCAGAAATGAATTACTGTTGTCATATTTGTGCAGGAGCTGTCCAGACTCCACTCTCCAGCCTTGATAGAGTTCAAAAGTGTTTCCAAGCTCTTGTGGGTGACAAATTATTCTTCACCCTTCAACCTCTCTTCCACAGGTGGGATGTAGTAAGCCTCTCATTGCTCTACCTCTACTTCCATGGAAAGTGCTTGGATCAACTACATTCCCTGGTCCCGCCGAGGCAAACCTTCATGGCAAGAACATACCATGCCACTTACATAGTAACAAGATTGGGGACCCCAGGCAGTGCTTTGTGACTCTCACTATCTTAACAACAATTTGCTTTTTTTCTATCTATATTTATATATATTACAAATTAAGCTAAGTACAACCAACTATTAAAAGAGGAAAAATTTTTGCAAATTTTGATGTCATTTTTTCCCTGTCTAAATCCGTGAATTTGTTTTGCTCATGTTAAGTTTTGAAATGATACAATATAAAATTCACTACTTTTTATTCATAATGTTGAATGTATTAAAATTGTTCAAACTTTTTAACAAGAAAAATATCAAGTTGATGTTAAAAATTACTACAAAATCTTGTTGACTTATTTAAGATGAAATAAAAGGTCTCTAATTTCTATTTAGACACATTGTAGTTATTTTCAGTTTTTCTAGTTTAATTGTTCACCTATATTTCATATGATCCATTATTGGTTACAATAAAATTTGTATTTTATATGAATATTAGCTTATGAAAATTGAGATATAGTTGAGTGGGAGCCCATCATCATAGGTTGTGGGGGTCATATAGATTTGTGGGGGCATGAGATCCTTGCACTAACCCTGCTGCTCACAAACAGTAGAGGCAAACATCCTTACTACATTTGGTTTGTGAAAACATGAGTTATATTCCCTAAACTTTTATGTATCTACTTTGTAGTCTGACATTTGATAAAAATTTTAAATGGATACAAATTTTTTCCAACATATCAATGTTTCTTGACAAATATTTATGAATAATTTTATTTTCTCGAACAGTAATGACATTTTCACACAAGTAGAAAAAAAAAAAAATACAGAAGAAAAATTCAAATTTTCCCAAATATTGACTCTTTAGTTTCTGGTTCTCAACTCTAACCACATTTCTCACAGTGCAGTCCTCTGATGCCTAAACAGAGTCATATTAGACACTGTTTTTTGTTTGTTTGTTTTTTTTAAAAAAGTGAACACTAACAGGCTTTAAAATTACTACCTTCAGTAAATGAGAAATTCCCTTTTTTAGCCTGGTGTGGAGTGGGGGTGAGTGAGAAGGTAAAAGGTTAAATACTGCAGAATATACATTGCCTGCAGAGGGTTGGTGGTGTTGAAGAGGTATTGATCATTTCTGACCACTTCACTGGAATACCCAGGTGAGGGAGGCAAAAGATGGTGCGGTGACAGCCTGGCTGCTAATATGCGGCTTTGTATAAGTTATAGATTACAGCCAGCTTGTCTACCTAAACTTCCTATATGATCCATAAACATATATGCATACACTCACACACACACATATATATATAGATATATTCAATAATATAATTTACTCACTTTTGTTTATTAGACATTAAATTATGTCACTTAGCCTCCTCTATAATTTACCTAGAATTTTCTGTTAATCTGATGAATATTTATGACCATCTATTAAATTTAAAAATTTTGAAAAACTAACATTTTTACTTTTGTTTACAAATACTTGTTGCAAAATAAAACCCTTATAGCTGCCTTGATAAAGTCCATCAGGAAACATGTCAGCTAAGTTAAGTTCTCCTTTTGTCTTTATTTATATAGTCCTTTTACAGATATATTTTAATTATATCTGAAATTTTTACACACACACACACACACATATTCTCACACATCCATACATATACAGACATTTGTCTTCTCAAACTTTAAATCTTCAGACTCTTTACAAACTCTCTTTAATCCTTCTGTGAATGCCTTTTCTCTTTTTCACTTAATTGTCACCATTGTTGTTTTCAAATTGTGTTCAAATTTGCTCAATGATGTTATTTTATTCTTTGTTTGGAGCATGTGAAAGACCTTTTGCCCATTCTTTCATCTGTTGTTATCCCAAACATCACCTTCTCATTTCCCCTAAAGGGAGTTGTAGTAAACGCCTTCATTTAACCATCGAAAAAAGGCCAACAACAATCAGTAGTAGTCTGTGCAACAATGCAATAAATATAGTCACAATTTAATCTAAAAATATGTTTGATATTTGATGAAAGTCAAATAATAGAAAATAATTAAGTAAAATAAATTGAATCTATAATTACTTAATATAAAATAAACAAATAAATAATAGATAAGTTTGAATATGACAAATTATGGGATTGTTGGGAAAATCGCAATACTGATAAAATTGTATTTATAAAAAAAACGAGTGTTATAGGAAATAAACCCTATTTCCAATTCAATTACCTACCCATATACATACCATATTAAAACATGCCAAAATATTATTTTTTACTCAATAACAGACAATATTTATAAACATGCCAAAAATATTCCACAAAACAACACACACCAATTAAATCAAAGCATCTATTGGTTAGAAATTAACATCACCGTCTGAAATATTTGACCAATCAGAGAAAACTAAAACCTTATTTTTCTCAAGCCTATTTTCAGGAAATTTTTTTTATAAAAACCAACAGATCTTGACTTTCAACAAGCAGAGATATGACTGTCATTCAAACAAAAGAGAAGTCATGGCTACAGTGCTTTTTTCTTTCTCCCCCACCGACCACACTTGTTGAAAGAAACATGTGTTGGTGGCCAACAACAACAGTAGAGACGGTCAATGAATTTCACTGATGGTCATGCGCCAGCAGCTTCAAACAAATCAGCTCCAACAACAACAGCAAGAAAGCTCAGTGAATCTTCTTTTCTCAAACAGAATCTTTTCCTGTGAACCAACTATCCAAAAACTTTAACTCAACTAAGAACTATTTTTACTCCTTTTTAACACTTTTGAATTCATTTACATATATTTATAAATACAAATGATTCATTTAACAGGCATGAAACCATGATTTCTTTATTTTTATTTTATTATTGGAATTTGGACATTTGGATTTTTAATATAAAAAAAATGGACAGCAAATGTTCTTACAAGATGTGCATATATATGTATAGGTGAGTATGTATACATGTATACATAGTAATATTAAAAAAAAGAACAATTTAACTGGTTCTAAATTTAAATGTTGTTACATTTTTAATGAAACTCTAATATGGTAAGAATTTAAAAAATTGAAATTTATGATTAGTATTTGTTTCAAGGAGTATGAGATCTAGTAATAATTTCAATTGATTAATCAAACATCTGACCCTGATATGTGTTTCTACATTTCAACTGAAAACTTCTGAGATTAGATAATTCAATTGAATTTTTTTGATTGACTGAATATTTTCTATTCTTTATACAGAGTAGAGAAAAAGAAAAGTAAGTGAGAGTATGGAACAGGAAATATTTTTGCATATGTTATTTCTGTTTGGTATATGAAACTAATTCATGTTTGTATAACATTTAGATAAGCATGGACATGTAAAACTAAGCATGGACATATAACAAAGATTGGAAGGTATATGACAATGGAGTGAATGAAAAGATACAGGCAAAGAGTGAAGAGCAAAGGCATGAGATAATGTGTTGCAGCGGGCCGAGAGGTGTGAGTGCCAATCGACCGTACAACTAAAAAGGGGACACACAAGGGCAAGGAGATGGCAATAGCAAAGAAGGATGACAAACACAGATGGTCCGTTGTAGACGATGGAAATCGTGTCTTTATTCGCAAACGGTGGATGGTAAGCAGACAGAGGTCGTTTGAACGGTGTCTGGACGATAACGGGCGCTAGACGTCAGTGGGCACTGGATAAGGTCGTCAGCGGGTGCTGGAATAGTCGCGGGACATCAGTAGAGCGCCGCAGGGGTGAGCTGGAGACTGCTGGAAGGTGCAGGAGTGCTGGAAGCTGCAGGAACGCTGGGAGGTGCAGGAGAGCTGGGAGCTGCAGGAGCGCTGGAAGGTGCAGGAGTGAGCTGGAAGCTGCAGGAGCGCTGGAAAATTTTGAGAAAATGCGGGCCCCCTGTAAACCTGAGGCAAAGTCGTGGATATGCGGAACAGGATACCGGTCGGGCACTGTGGACGCGTTGAGTTTCAGTAATCCACGCAGATCCTGAAATCCCCGTCGGATTTGGGTACCAGATGCAGTGGTGAGGCATATGGGCTGTCTGAGGGTCGGATGATATGGTCGGCCAGCAACTCCTCAAACTCTTTCTTGGCATATGCTAATTTGTGTGGAGGGAGTTGTCGTGGCCGTGAATATGCTGGTTGTCCGGTGGTCTTTATATGGTGTTGGGTCTGATGGTCGCCTGCATCAGTTGGTTTGATGGGTTGCGTGAGGTGCTTGTACCGGTGCAGGATTTCTGCGTAGTGGGGGTCGTGCTGTGTTGCCACGCTGATCCTAGTTGAGTTGAAGCTCGATGGGATCCCTGTGATCTTGATGGTTGTCATGTTGTCGGACAGGGTCCTTGTCTTCATATGGACAGCCAGGTTGTAATGTGCCAAGAAGTCGGCACCGAGCAAGGGTATCCTGACGTCAGCTACGGTGAACGTCCACTTGAAGTCGCGCCTGAGGTTGATGTTCAAGGTGAGTTCCTTGTTCCCATAGGTTTCTATGGTGGAGCCGTTTGCCGCTCGAAGTTGGAATGGGGTGGGTTTCAAGGCGGATCTGTTGGTGGGTGGTATTACGCTGATGGCTGCGCCAGTGTCAACCAGGAATTTGAGGCCATTGTTACGGTCCCACACGTAGAAGAGACGACTGTGTGAGCGAGTACCGACAGGGATCGTCGTCGCTGCCTGTCGGTCTATTCGTTTCCCTGGGCCTTATTGCGTCTGCAGGAAGGGTGGCACTTGCGGGCTCGGTCACCGAAGGTTTGGTGGTACCAACATTTGTCCACACTGTTTCTCTGTCCTGGACTTGAGCTGCAGGTGCGGCGATTTCAAGCGTGCGTGGTGCTGGGCTTCGCTGCCTCCGGCATAGGGAGAGTTTCAGGTCTCTCAACTCTGCGGCGTAGCTGGGTCATCTCCTCTTCGAGGCGTTGTGTGTAGTTTCCTTGGCTCTCAATCTGGTGAACCTTTTTGGTGAGCTTGGGAGTGCACTTTGTCGGCTGAGTCGGCCACTACGTCAAGGGGTGTCTCTACTGGTACCAGGGCTAGAACTTGTGTTATATTCGGTGGTAACCGATCCATCCATAGCCCTCGGAGGATGGGTTCTGCCATGGTGTTGTTCCCGAGGCGGCTCTTCATCAGGCGGAGGAGCTGGGATGGTGTCCTATCGCCGAGAGACACATTGGAGAATAAGTCTCTGATGAGGTCTTCGTCCGAACGTCCAGTTCGTTTGAGAATGGCTTCTTTGAGGCAGGTGTATGGGAGTTGGTCCGGGTATTGAGAAGGATGTCTTCCACTTCTTGACGACTGATGCTGGTAAGGCTTGTACCACGGAGGCGTATTTAGTGTCCTGTCGTGTGACCTTCCGGGCTGAAAATATATCCTCCGAGTTGAATAAACCAACTCCTGGTGTTGATCGAGTTGTATGGCGGTAGTTGTATCAGGGCGGCTGATGTGTTGATTTCTGTCTCGGTGTGTTCCGCCATCTTCTCTGCTAGCCGTTTGCCTGTGTCCATCGATCACGTCGGGGTCACCACTTGTTGCAGCGAACCTTTTTTTCTTTATATATTAAAAGTTTTCATTTCCTTACAACTTTTAATCTGGTGGGGGATATTGTCGGAGTTACCTCCTCCTTCAAGTTCGTAACCCTTTCACCAGAGGTCTCTCTTTCCTGGCTATAAATAGCCAATGACCCTTCGGCTCAACCTCTTTTTCCCTTTCAGGCCTGGGCACTAACGCCCCGAGGTAAATTTCTCTGCTTCCTAGAGGATTTCAACTATCAACCTCGAAATGTAGTCGCTAACAAGAAATAGCGTGAAATCACGCTAAGCACAATGCACACACGCACGCACACACAAAATATCCACACACATACGCATTTGCGCACATACAGAATATTCACACACTTTGTCCTTCGTACTGTTTCCTGTATTGTAACTTGTTATGAATATATATTTGTTGTGTATACATATATTATCGGTCTTGTGTTGTTTGCTTTCTTTTCCTTCTTCTTTGGACTTAATCAAAGTCCAACCTTTTTTATGTAGTTGGGCCCGGCGAGCAGGAGTATCTGAACCATACAGGCGTTTCGTCCACGTCTGACTTCTCTCAACAAACCGTAACCGCCAACATAACAGCCACGGCCCACTACAAATGGATAATCTTAGTTGTCAACTCACATGGAATTTTCATGGGTGCAGATCTTTTGGTATTATTTTTTTATTTCTTTTTAATCAACAGGTTCAGATAAGGTAAATGGAAGTAGGTATACAGTGTTGCTACAATCTTTCAAGCAAGAAGTGCCTGGCTGTTTCAAAATTCAGCAGTCAATTTTCTTGGGTTTGAACACAGATTATTAACACTAGTGACATATATATTCGACAACTGCATTTGACAACATAGAATATGCATTTTTTTAAATGGCTCCAAAATTTGTCCCATGTTTGATATGTAAAATTGAAGCCTCATGTAGGCTAATTTTATTCTGAAATAACGTTTTTGACAATATCATCTGATCCATCATACCTGAATATGCCTCTATGCACTCCTATCATTAATTGGCTTGGAACTACAGCAGAAAGAGATATAAATGAAAGAAAATACTGGTAAAAAAAAAAAAACTACCTGGGAAACATCATTGAAAAAATTTATAAATATTTTTGTCATACAAAGCCACCAAAGAAGGATGACTTGTATGGTGTGTTTTATATCCAGCTCTACTGTTGGCTTGCTTTTTATATAATGTTTTCTGCTGTAGCTAAAGTGCTTTTGTAATGTACTGGTACCTTGCTTTAAACTTTTTAAATGCAATGTTAATCGCTATCCACTGCCCTCCTGATTACACTTTTTCCTTTCCATTCATTATTAATGTTCTATTCTTAATGCTTCCACACTCTGTAACCCCTTGTATCTTAGTGACTTTACTGACTTGGATGGAGTGATACTGATTAAAAAAAAACATTACATGCTTAAATACATTAAAAATCTTTTTCCTACAGATGCCCTGCTGAAATGGGGGTGCATCTAATATGCCCATGTGTCTTTTCTGCTGTTAAATACAGTGCATATAATTCATCATGCAAGTCCTATGTAACACAAATTGCATATTCTGTTTCTCCCTTAGTAGTATACTAAAAATGTGACGTCTATGGTAAGTGCCCCAGGCACCACATGAATAACTTCTATTGAAGTTAGAAAAACCCTCCATGAATAATGTAAGAAAAAGTCATTTTGTTTAGATTTTGTTTTAATCACTTTATCCTAAGGAAGGTGATAATGACACTAAAATACAAGGGGTTACTGGGAGTGAAAGAGACTGATAAGACTTTAGAAGGAACAGGAAACCCAATCCTAAACAGGAAACATGAGATAAAACTCTTGTTTAATAGATGAGGAAGGTGTGTGTTTATGAGAGAGAAGCACTGGATTTCCAAATTATATAAGTTATTAGATAAAAAATACACAAGCTCAAGGTAGACACAGACTGTGGAGTGTAGAAGAACAGAACCTGTAAAAAGAAAATGATTTATTATCAACCAATTTGAAGGGGCAATTGTAATTATCATGCAATGTCCTAATTTGTTAATTAAAAGGTATTTATGAGGTTGACTTGTATTTTTGAGCTAAAATTATGGTAATGTTATCTAAAAGACATGTATCACCATGTTAGATGTTTGGGCTGGGGCATATTTTCAGTGATTGTCATAAAAAATGGTCACAGCTAATTGTATATTTTTGGCAAAATTGTACCTGCCTTAAACATTGGAGAATCAAAGAGAATTCAGCAGTTTTAGTTCTTTCTCTGTAGAAATGGATTGATTGATTCATTTGTTTTTTTGTATGGCTTACCAGCCTCTTGTGGGTTATTTAAAGCCAAAACATATTTTGAATTGTAAGAATAATTCTTTTTTTTTTTGCAAGCAAATATTGCATTAACAATTTTTTGAGAATAACAATGTTTTTTCCAGATACAAGTCCTACTAGTTAACCTATAGGTGGGGGCAGGAGATGGACTTATATCCTTGCTGTATGTAGGTGAACAAAGTAACAAACCTGACTGAAATTTGAACTCAGATCTCTAATTTTTTATTCCAAGCCACTATCCATTACACCACCCACACATCTACCCTGTAGAAATGGAATATCTATTTTAAACATATGAACCTGAAATGAGGTATCTGTTTTAAACATATGAACTTGAAATGGGGTATCTGTTTTAAACATATGAACTTGAAATGGGGTATCTGTTTTAAACATATGAATCAGAAATGGGGTATCTGTTTACTACAGAATAACAATAGAAAACTGATCTTCTTATTGGTCTTTAAATTTGTTTTTCATTTGTTTTTTGTTGTTGTTGTTTTTGCAAAATAATGACTCACTTTAACATTTTCTTTATTTAACAGGGTGGGTATGTGTTCAAACTGCCTAGACTAAGGGTATTGGGGTACCCCATGACTGACAACACATTCCAAGCTGTAAATTTTTTCTGCTTTGGAGGACCTGTATTGCTAGCTATTCACAGGTTACCATGAAACAGCCTTTTGAAATATGAAGTTACATGTGACAAGTATGATGCAACACTGAATTGTACTTGATATGCATCATTTCCCAACAGATATATGTTTAAATGTCAAAACAAATTTGCTGATAATACCTTTAAAAAAAAAAACATTATGTATTTATATGAGTCAGCAATACATTTTTTTATCTTCCTTGATAAAATAAAGCATTTCTTCCTCTTATACTGCTATATGAGATAGAATGAATCACTGTTAAAACTTAGGAGTGGAGAATGTTCAAATGGCCAATCTAGTAGGGAGGATATTAAAGTGACATCTAAAAATTTATCACAGACATTACAAATTTAATCAACTTGTCATATTACTATAGTTTCAGAGAAACTAAAGTTATTGACTTAACAGATGAAGTAGTTCCCTTTAACTTATGATGTCATCAAAGAATACATTTCTAATATTGTAAGTAAACAATGCAGCATTTGAAGATCCTGGACATTGACAGGAGAGATACTGCAATATTAGTTCATTTCAAAAGTATATTTGTCATAAGCTTTTTTATTCATATGCAAAACCCATATGATCTTCATCAAATGTGTATATTTTCATATTAAAGTGTACATTATATATATATATATAAATGTCTACCAAATAATTTCAATAAAAGAAAGATGAAGACACTCGTAAAGGATCTTGTTTACAACATTTAATGATTAAGAAAATTTTGTCAACATTTCAACTTTTATTTATTTGAATATAAATAATACATTCAGCTTTCTTTTATTTTTCTATTTTTAATTTACTTTATTAATTTTTGTATTTTGTTTAAAAAAACAAAATAAAAAAATGATATCAAACTTGCCTTCCACTCCCAAATATTTCATAGAATAACACCTTCTCTCCTCCATATGTTCTCAAGAACAAACATCCCCCAATTTATTTTGAGATTATCTGAATGAATATTGTTGATGTTTATCTTACTTCCATCTTGGAGAAAAGGAGGAACTTGACATAGTTGGACTTTGGAAGAAAAGATGGGTAACACATATTGAATGGATTCCCATTATGGACTTGGAAAGATATGGTTTAATTTGACAGAATTTGTTTTATAGATTTGAAGAGATTTGTCTAAAGCCAATGTTTAAGTGGAGGATTGTGGGAGTGGGGGTGGATGAGGTGGGTGTGTTCCAATAATGCCTCTTTTATTTTTAAACATGAAAAGTGGAATGTAAAACGAGGCAAAAAAAAAGAGTGGGAACCAAAGACTAAATCTCATCGATCTCGCAACACTTTTTTTAAAAGTCACCTGCCCACATGAAACAAGTTTCTTTCCATCAATGTCAAAGCTAGTAAAACATAGATAGACAGATGGAAATAAGACAGGTGACCGAGAATTGTCAGAGTGGAGCTATGTGAGCAAGTGGGGCATATGTTATGAAAGCATGTCAATATGTGTGTGTTAGGAGGCAAATGTACAGATGTATGTGAGGGTGTATGTGTATACATGTATTACAGAGTTTGTGTGTGGCTGTGAGTATTTGTGCAGATGTGTGTGTTAAGGTGCATATGTGCCTAAGGGTGTACATGAGAGAGAGAGAGAGAGAGAGAGAGAATGTGTGTGTGTGTGTGTGTGTGTGTGTGTGTGTGTGTGTGTGTGTGTGTGTGTGTGTGTGTGTGTGTGTGTTGAGAAGGAATGACTCTGTTTTAACTGCTAATTATCTCTGCTATGAAATCTAGTGAATAATTATGAACATATATCCAAGTTATTTTTATAACACAAATATTTCTTTAGTAAATCTTTAACAACACATTTCTGTAGTTAAGATTTTGAAATGCATTTTCTATGGTGAACCATTTTGAATGTATTTCTTAAGTAAATCATTTGTAATGAAGTTTTGTAGTAAAAAAATCTACAATGTATTATCATTAACACATTCTTAGCAAAGTGTTTCTTATGGAAATGATAACCATTATAATATATTTGTAAGATAAATCAATTGTCCAGACATTATGTTGTAGATAAATTTTAATAACCTTCTTCTGTATATAGTTATTAAACTTTATCTTGTAAAAAGTCACAAGTATAACACAGAATCAAATCACTACAGTAGTAACAGTCTGCAAGATTAGCTTACTAATTTGCTACAGTAATAAAAGTCTGCAAGATTAGCTTTACTAAATCACTATGCCTGCATGATTAGCTTACTAATTCACTACAGTAGTATCAGTTTTGTTTACTATTACTCTTGTACCACCCTTGAAATAGTTTTCACATTTCAAGGAATCCTCACATAAATATTATTATATACCATTATTAATATCTATCTCTTTCATATTTTTTATTATAACCAAGGATTTCCCAACAATATGCCATACGTAGATAATAAAATTATGAATATAAATTTAAACAAAAATTACTCAAAAATGCATTAGCCTATTCATTACCATTTCTCGTGGAACTCCTGGAAACCTCTTGCAGAATCCTAGGGCTCCAAGGAACAGCAATTCAGAAATACTGCTCTAGACTGATGCAACATGCTTTATATTCTATAGGATTTCTATGTTATTGAAGCTCATTTATGAAGACTTTCTATCAAGGTTTTATTTGCAATGGATTTCTTAGTTACATAACTGCAATGTATTTTAGAATGAATCACTTGCAATGCATTTCCATAGAAACATCTAAGAATGTTGCAGAAGAAAGGAAAAGTTTTTTCACAATATGACAACATTATGGATTAAACCTTTGAACAAAATTTTGTCTTATTTTTACAAAGAGTTATTTTCATTATTTAACAAGTCTTGGTAACTTGTATTTTTTAGTATTAATCAGGTATTGTTAGTTCTATTTCCACTGAGCATGTCTGTATTCCCTGGCTCAGGGATTGAACTGATAAGTACCATACCACCAAATTCGCCAACCAACATTTTAATCCCCTTTTTAGCTCTGGGACCCATTTTCAGAATGAAAATTTGTCCGCGCATCACCAAATTTTATGTGATTAATAAAAGTACATTAAAAAACAAAGGGAGATTATCATTGATAACTCTCTCTGTCAATTTGCAGACCTGAGATACTATATTCTTAATACTTGATATCATGCAAAAATATTACAATGATAAAATCGGTCAATAATGATTTATAACTATTTATACTTGGATTCATACATGCAATTACAAGTAATCCATAAGAATATTTTAAATTTTGAAATCATTTATTTTTGGCATATGAATTTTTTTAAACTGTTTCTAAATCTTTGATTGTCTTCTAATCATTCTACCTCACCTGCTATCCTCTTTTGCTGCACCTATAAGGCACACCACACCATATGGGAACAACTGTCCTAGGCTCTTGTTCTGTAAGCTAAATAAAGAGCAGAACAACCAAAACATTGTGATAGTAACAACAAAGATGAGGATGTTAGTCCAGCTGTAAATAACATAAATTATGATAACACCTTATTGTAGAATTCAGACTATCTAATTTCTCTCTCTTTATTTTTCTTTTTACTGTTACCAAAATATTTCAGATTATCCATTCTTCAGCCATCACCAGGTGTATAAGGTATATAAAATGAAAAGCTTTATTTTTCTGGCTGTATTAACAATATACCTGAAGGAGGCCAAAGAATGAATCAGCCATAATATTATGGTAACAATAAAAAGAACAAACAATTGCCCGTCTTAAAATTATAGAACATATCTGTCTTACTTTGTTCAGATTATCTTCCAGTTTCTGCTTTGTATCCTTGGTATCAGCAATTCTCTGTTCAAAAGCTAAATTAACCACATTACACTGCTTCTTCATGTCACTAGATATTTGCTGCAGGATTCCATCAATCATGGAACGCAGATTCACAGATATTTCCCGTTCTCGCTCAGCATTTCTTATTATTTCATTTGAAAATTCTTGCCATTCATTAAGAGACACAGACCTGAAGAAAAAGAAAAAAAATCTTTTCATAATCTTTCACATTGTATATTACCTGAGGTCACCAGTTTGTGCAGAGACATATTCTAATTCTACAAGAGGATTCTTCAGACTAATCCTATCACTAATTCTTATTCAAGAAAACTTTGTCACTAGTGAATATTTCAAATACAGCATACTTGTATCATTTTGATTGTTTACAGCATCTACCTATGATACATGTGGATCTTTTTTTTCTCTTTTATAACTAAATATATATATATATATATATATATATATATATATGAAAACTTGAGTAGAGACTTGAGCTAATGCTGTGAAGCATTTTTTGATCTGTCTGGATAACCTGGGCATTGAGCACTGTTATTTACTGCTTAAGTAGGTGTTTGACTTTTGTCTTTTCTTCTTTCTTTATGTTTTTTCTTGTGTAAGCTTTTTTGTTATTAGTATTCCCCCCCCCACGTTTTCTTGTTGTTGTTTGAGGTCTTTTGGTAGGTTGTCTGTCAGTCACATCAACATTTTTGATTTTTATATATTTCGATCCCAGCTTGAGGCAGTCAGATGTCTAGCCACACTGATGAGCTATGAAACAGCTAAACAGTCTGTCTGTGAATGACAATATATACATGCTCCTGAAAAAAATTATTTCAGTTGAGCTCTTGGGGAGAAAAGTGAATTTGTAAACAGTGACTATTATTGCTGCTGATGTAAGACTCTTTGTTAAAATGAATCAAGTTCTCCCAGTCACTGGCATCTTTATCTAAAAATAAATACATCTAAATTCACCTTCATCCCTGTTG
This sequence comes from Acanthosepion pharaonis, assembly GCA_903632075.3. NCBI lineage: Eukaryota > Metazoa > Mollusca > Cephalopoda > Sepiida > Sepiidae > Acanthosepion > Acanthosepion pharaonis. The sequence continues at coordinate 335,552 of CAHIKZ030001369.1, read as the reverse complement.
TGCACCAATGGCTTAGGAGTAGTGTCTCCGATTGATACAAAATCAGTTGGGTTTCAATCCCAGCTTGAGGTAATTGGATGTCTAGTCACAATGATGAGCTGTGAGACAGTGAAACAGTCTGTCTGTGGATGCCAATATATATATATATATATATATATATATATATATATATTATTATTATTCCAAATGTTATTATAGTGAATACTTCTACTTGAAATAGATGCCCCATTTTTATTTTTATTTTAATCAGTATGTATTATGTCTATTGGTCCATGTCCATGTATTCAAGAAATCCTAATAAAGAAAATGTGCTCTCTGACAGGGATTGAACCTTTGTAGAAGAAACCAATGTTTGATCTGATGTGTTTTACTACTCAGCCACAGAGAGCATCACAGTTCTGCAAGGACCTATTTCCCCCTTTAAGGAAAACACACAATTCAGATATTTTTTTTCAAAAACCTATATCTGCCCAGTTTTGTATTTTAAATGTAAACAAAGCAATTTCTAAAGATTTTATTTTGAATCTGACAATCAGTCTGTACGTATATATCTACTTAAATCTGCTCATACTTATCTCATTTTGTTAATGACTTTCTACCTATCAGGTTTCAAGATTAGTATTGCCTAGTTGTCTCAGGGATGATAGAGCATTAGTTTGGAGCAACTGATTAGATTTTTTGCAACAATGTCGAGATGATAAAAAAATAAATTAAAATTAAAGCAGATAATAGTTAATGGAAAAAAATTTTGAAAGAGATTTAAAAAAAACTAATTTGATTATGAACTTGTTGATATGTGCTAATGTTCTTTATACAGAAAATGAATGGAGCACAATTCATAAATTAAAGTTTGATAAAAGCTAACCTGTGCATGAAAATTAATTAATAAGACTATTTCTGTGTGAAATTATTCAAGATAAAATTAACTGAAATGTTTAAATAAAAATAAAATACTGATTTTTATAAAAAAATTACAATTATCTTTTCTTTATCTATCTATCTATATATATCTCAGTCTTTTCATTATCTATCTTTTATGTATCTATCTATTTATATAGTTACAATGTATAGATTATTTACATTTTAAACCTTATTTCCAAAAATAAAGCATGAAAGAGAAAATCATAATTATTAGAGTAATTTATTGAAGCTGAATATACTGTAACATTTTTTAGAATATTTTTATATCATTGGAAAGAGGAATTTCTGATAAAGGAGGAAGTTGTTTGCAAAGACTTGCATGAAAGTTGACCAGTTCCACAAGTGATCATGTTGGTTTTAACATGTTTGGAGAGACATTTTGAAAAAATCTGTTCACATCTTCATTGCAATCAATCACTTAATGAATGTCAAACATCTAATAGGAAAGAAGAAGAAAATTATTCACTGGTTTCTGCATAAAATGGCCTTTACTATCCCAAATCATAAATCACACATAATGTGTTTGGTTGTGCATTTGTTGTGAATATTCATTGACATTTAAGCCATATACTAAAAATTCAGGTCAACATATGACAAACACAATTCACATTCTGATGTAGACTCAGCTAAAATAAACAAGTATTTGCAATCTCCAATGGGATTTACATGTAAATTTACTTGTAACTTTTTGTTTCAGCTTTTATGAATTTGGGTCATAAATAATATGAAAGGCTCTAATCTATAAGTAAATAGCAAGATATCTGTCTTTCTATTTATCACAGTTCATTCATGCCAACTTAGTTCAGCTGTCATCCTAGGTATGACAATAAGCTACATCTGGCAGCAAGGCCTTTGATATGGTTGTTTTGAGGAACCTGGAACCACCTCATAATTGCTGTTGTTTCCAGGTCCACCCTGCCCCAGGGTGGTAGCACCTGCTAGAGTCCCAGCTATGGGAAAATGTGAACACCCAAACTGGGGTCAAAACACCATGAAAGTATAAGAATAAATTTTTATAGTAAAAATACCAGCAATACATTTTTAGAAAAAAAATTTTTTTTACTAGCAATACATTTTTGGAAAAAAAATATTACCAGCAATATATTTGACTCTTGACAAAAACTCTCTTTTTCAAAAATACATCAATGAAATCTGGTCTACAAACTGATTTCTTACAAAGAATACATTCTATTCATACAAACCTATCCTAAAAATCTTGTTGTCATTAAATGACCCATTGAGGTTGATATGCTGTAAAACAAAATAAACCAAACCAAACTAAACCAGTTCAGCTAGGATGTTCGGGTTGCCTAACAGTTTCATTTTTTTAGAATATGAATACAAGGCCCAACAGCCACTCAAAGTAGAGGGTTACTGAATGAGGTTTTTGTAAGGAAGGAGTAAGAGGTTCATATTATGGGGATATCTAGGATGGTTAACAGCTGACCCTAGATTTGAAGAAGTTAAGATTGTAATGAGCAGAGGAGCATCCAAAAGAGTGTAACAATTCTTGGTAAAAAGCAGTTTGAGTGAAACTTGCTCCTTACCAGTGGAATACAAAAAAAATGAATGATGTATCAACACTGTATATGTTACATTGGGGTCCTAGCTGTGAAGGCCTGAACTGGTGGAACTAATGAATGTAGATCATTTTGAACATCTGTCATGAAAACAGCAATAGAGTAGTGAGAGGCTGGCAATGTTTTGTCTGAGGGTGGAAAATACTTCATCACCCACAAGGCTGTATAAACATTTTTGAACTCTGTCAGGGCTGGAAGTTGAGGATTGGACAACTCCAGCCCAGATATGGCAGCAATACTCTGTTTTGGTCTGATTTGGCTTTTGTTAAATGTTAATAACATAATATCAAAACTGGAATTAGCAAATAAAATTCAAATTTTGGCCCAGGTTCTTTGAGTTCACTTGAGAAAGGTCATCTTTCCTGAGAAGTCAAAACAGGGATTATCTTTTGTGGCCATGACTCCCTCTATGGATAAATAGTAAGGCAGCTGGGGTCCTTCAACCAGCTAAGGAAAGGTTAGTCATATAGAAACACCCACAGTTTAGCAGTGGATTTTGCTCTTTTAGCTTGCTGAGCTACCAAGGAAGGGTACCAAGCCTAAATAATCAGTGTGTTATTTGCATGAGGAGCTTATGGTAAATAGACAAACCATCCTCCCCTGATAATCTATCTATCTATCTATCTATCTATCTATCTGTTTCTCTCTAAGATTATTAATATATACCTGTAGTGACTTAGGCAACATAAACTTACCCTATTTGTATAGAGTCAAGCGACTTCTAATAAGTCAATTGTCACTTGGTACAAGGGTAGAACTTCTACAAAATAGACTAGAAAATTTCACAACAGTACCTATTTCAAAATGTTAATATTTATCTGAGTCTATCTATAGGGCTACTTAGTGGTAGATTTTCCTCTAGTACAAATACCCAAGGATAAAATACTTTCAAAGCTAATTTCTTCAACCAGCAAATGCTCCCCAACTATAAGAGCTGGCAATACACAGACCTATGAATTGTCAACACATTAGGTATGCATAAAGTTTTAATATACATATATCATATCCAGCTACCCATATACATACTTTTTTCACATGGACTCATATACTGAATATATAATTTAACATATTTAGATAAGCTTGGAAAATTACCTGAAAAGACAGTGGTAGTGGTAGTGGTAGTGATGACTTAATGTGTTCAATAAAAGATGCTTTATTAATTCTATAGTTAATTACTTACTTGGGGTCTATCTTGGCTGCCTCATCATTGAAATGAAGATTTGAGTAATGATCCTTCAATTTCTGGCAATATTTGTCAATATCAATGCCAGCACATTTGTCCTCAAGATCTTTCTCCAGTTTATACTTGACTTTTCTATTACACCTGCAATAAACAAACATCGAGCCTCAGTGATGAAAATTAAAGGTAATATATATTGATCATTTCACTCCAAGCAAGTCAACAATGCCACTAAGATGCAAGGAGTTACTCGGAGTGAAAGAGAATGTGAAGACTTTAGTGAGGAGAAAGGATAATAAAAGAACAGTATTCAGGGAGACAGAAAATGGTGATTGATGTTGCATTTAAATTTTTGAAGATTGTAGGTGACAGGGAAGCAAGAAATTGGAAGAGAGTTCCACAGGTGAGAAGTTTAAGAAAAGAAACTATTAAATAGAAATTATGCTTACATCTAGCTATTTCAACAGTAAAATGATAAGACCCATTTGCTGATCCACTAGTATGAATAAATTTATATGGTTGAAGTACCAAGTAGGAGACCTCATTAGAACAATTGCCATGAAAATATTTATAGAAAAGACAAAGGAAAGCCAAGTCATGGTGGAAGGAAAGTAACTGAAGTCAAGATGCTGGGTCAGGACTGATAATATTACAGACTATTCTTTGGATTTTGTCAAGAATTTTGAGATATATAGCTGGGGTGCCAGACCAGATATGGTAACAATATTCAAGGCATGGATGAATAGTAGATTTATAAATGTGCAATAAGGATTCTAATGAGAAAAATTGACTGATGCAACACAGTGAACCAATCTTTTTGACAACAGACTTAGCAGTTGATTTAATATAATCACTCTACTTCATGTCAATAGAAAATATAAGACCAAGAAGGCACAAGGTTAGCATCAGCCATGCTGATGGAGAGTAAAAGTGGTTCTCTATGATTAAAGTATAGAAGCTTCATTTTGGAGGCATCAAAATTTACAAGTGATTTCTTGGTCCCAGTTAACAACTGCTTTGTGGTCATTTTCCAGAGAAGCTGCCAGTAAAGTAAAAAGAACTGTGAATAGCTTTATCTGGGTCCAAACCATGACAGTTTTTGATGGCTATGTAGACAATAAAATCTATGAAGTAAGATCTTCAAAGCAGCCACCCACTAACTGAAAGAAAATAGAGAAAATAAATAATTAAATGAAAACTTTCAGGATCAAATGCCACTTGGTTGGATGTTAGGAAGTTCCAGTCACAGGCTTTATATTAGCAGAGTCACATTTCAAATGGTCAGAGTTTTAAGCCATTCTAACACTGTGTTGCAAGCCACAATTTGTGATGTTGAGATGGACAGCAAGATGGTAGGAGAGAGTCAGAGTTCTTGCTGGGCTAGCCAAAAGGAAAAGCTGCTCCATTAGTCTGTTGTGAGAGAGATAGATGAAGTTGTCCAAAGCATCACCTACTTACTCCTAGAGCATGCTAAATCAATCCATGAATAAGTAACCAAATATATTGGAAACAGGATTTGTGTTTTCATTTCACACCGTGGCATTAATTTCACCTTCAGTTCCTTTGTGAACAATGGAATATACACTTTCTTTTCCTTTTTTGAATGTGCAATGGGCCTTTGTTAGTTTTTGTTCACAACTCAAACTGAAATTGAAACACAGTGTGTGTGTGTGTGGGGGGGACTCTCCAGTTATTGAAAAACTGAGAGAGGACCCCGGTGTATGTTCATCAGTCAGTCAGTCAATTAAGTGCCATACACGATACATGCTTAACCAATCATGTCTCTTTCGATTCAGTCATGAATTGAAAGAGACATGATTGCCTTGGCAGAAGATTTTCCTGCAGTAACTTTCCATTTCTTTCTAGTGTAGACAGATTTTCAACTAAGGCTATAGGATCTAGTCAACCCATAGCTGGGGGAGAGAAGATGGATTCATACCTTTCCCTTTTTGCATATAAGTGAATGTTATGAACCTGACTGGAATTCGAACTTGGCTCTCCAGCTTCTCATTCTGAGCTGACATCCATTACACTGCAGTGCACCACCTATGTTCACCAAATGACCTTAAACTAACCCTTGCATATTTCTTAGCTTTGTTCTCTTGTTGTAAATTCTGAATATTAAAATATTCTTGCTTATGGTTGAAATGCTGTTGTCTGCACTTTGTAGGGACATTATTATTATTAATAAATAAAAATAATAATAATAATGAATATCGAAAAATAAAACAAATAACATTAAAACTTTGTTTAAAATAAATTAAATAAAACCAAAAATAAAAATAAAAGTTCTCCCAGAATGCAACAGGAACATTTCTTGCTTGAAAATGGATATCGCACCAAAAGACACTGAATTCACTCTCTCCTCAGGACATTTCTTGTTATAATACAAAGTGACTTCTTCCTTTATCACAGACAACTGTAAAACACTTGTAACTAAAATGCACACACACACTAGTACACAAAAATAAATAAATTGCATGATTTTAATTTACAATTTTTTTTAGTGTTATTTCTGTGCATGCTTTTTTACCCTATGTGAACATGAGGCTAACCCTGCTGGTATGATGTGAGTGACCCCACAACTTCTTGCTTAAAACAAAATCTTTATTTACAAGTTTTTCATGCAGCATACACTTAAGCTTTTCAGTGATCTATTTAGAATGCTCTGATTCTTGAAGTATGTTGACTTGAATTAATTATCCTTCACATAAGGCAATATGAGAATATAAATTTAGCTTAGCCATAACCAGTAAGGTAGGTTAGATTAGGTTGCCTCATTTTATGACCTTCTATGACCTGTAATGTTGACTTTTGAATGGGTCTGCCATTAAGGATCAAAGTAAGTTCTCTATAGTAATGGTCAACAAGACTAGCCTTACTAAATCACTACTCCATCCTAAAGTCCTCTACTAAATAAATTTTATCTTTTTCTATTTCAAATTTTGTTAATTTCAAAGCAAGACTGTTTATACTGAGCAATTAAAAAAAAACAAGTATTTTGCTTTTACAAAAAGATGTTTAGTGAATTGTTTATAAAAACAAAAAGAATTATTTAAACTTTATAAGGTTCTTTTTCTAACTTTAATTATAAACTGACAAGCTATATTGTGAAATATTCATTCTGATTTCTTGTCTGTATACAAAAGTGATACACAGTCTCTTGTCAGTAACATAAAAACAATATTCTCTATGGATGCCATCTACCGGTCAAAGCTCATGTTTGACAACAAACTTGACTCAACCCCTCCTTAAATTTGCTTCTGCTGTAATCTATCCAAACTTGCCAAAAATAAGAAACAAATATTTACTTCTGCCCCTCCCCACCAGGCTGTACTTCCCATTGCACTTAAAGGAAAATATGCACACACAAGACAATTGGATAAAAGGAAGTTATATAAATGCCTACAAGGGGAGAAACAGAATCTCTCACACCTTCACAAGAAGAAGATCAAATGTTTGAAGGAAGACACAAAACCACATACTCTCAGTTAGACCAATGTTAATTTTCCTGAAATCCAGAAATGAATAAACCATTATTTTATGTATGAAAAAATTAGTCTAATTAATTCAATTCAATTCAATTCAAACTTCTGGTATGAATCACATGCAACACAGAGATGCAGATTCTTCTATAGGTAACAATTGACTTAATTATCTATCCTCTATATCTTTATGATCATTGTGAAAGCTAAAAAAAATTCCAAAATGTCTCCATTCATAAAAGTTTCAGCTAAGATGTTATGACTCCATATATAATCTTAAAAATGGTTGCCTAAAAGATAATTTAATCTGAATAATTTGTAAGCTTTACCCACCTGAGTTGTTCTTTGGTTTGTTCTTCAGTGCGAGCCAAGAGAGATTGAACACCATTTATGATTTCAATCTCTTTCAATAACTCCCTCTGAACATTATCATGAACCAAGTCAATGCCATATCGACGTTCCCTGAAAAATAATATGAAAAAAACAACATTTACAGTCAATTCAAATAAAAAAAATTAAAATTCCTTGGTTTTTAACAAAGCTGTAAGCAAAAGAAGTAGTATTATCTGCAATATTATTTTTATTAACAGTTGTAGAATAACAACCTGAGAATTATGATAAAAAGCAGCTGAAATTAAAATGAAAGAAGTGATAGAAGAAAAATTGGTCATCCAAACTTGCAAAAAAAAAGAAACAAATATTTCCTTCTGCCCCCTCCTCAACAGGCTGTACTTCCCATTGAACTTATAATGCCACTCCTGGAAATTTCATCAAAGAAATTAAAAAATGTTACTACTAATATTACTACTCTTAAGTCAATACCCTTCAAAAGAGTTGACTGATATTAACTATGCAGATGACCTAGCTATCACTACAGACACCATTACCAATGCCACAGCTCTCCTACATCATCTAGAAATTGCTGTTAACTAAAACTGAATTCTTAGGCTTCAACCAGCAAGGATCAATACAAACTGTCTCAGGAGAATCAATAAAACCTGTCAAATCTTTTACATACCTCAGAAGTGAAATAAATTCTACAGAACACAGATCACCAGTGAGCAAATACAGGCGATTCCATTTTGAAGAAGTAGATCACGTGATCACAAAGGAAATGTATATATGGTAATTAGCATGGCATCTAATTGATCACTATTTCTATTCTATCCTCTATTACTATACGGATCACTCTTTCTACACTATCCTCTATCTCTATAATATTCACTATACTATTCTCTATACTGATCACTATACAAGTTACTATTCGAATGAGCATTATCAAGCAAGTACTATTAGTGTAAGTGTTATTCAAAGTCATCTGACACCAGTATTGTTCAATGGCATTACTATAGTTGTATCTGTGATTTCAAAGTCTCTACTACAACGAGCATTACAAAAGTGACAACAAGTATTCATTGACATTACAAAAGTGGCAATAAATGTTCATTGACATCACAAAAATTTTCATCTTTGTTCCAAAAATGCAACTAAATCACAGTTCTATGGACCCATTCCTGATATTTCTTTATTTTTACATGAATGCAGAATGCGTTTTGCAGGACATTGCTGGCGAGTAAAACAAGAACTTGTGTGTGATCTACTGCTCTGGACATCTAGCCATGGCACAAGACAGTCTGGTCGCCTAGGAACCACCTACATTGACCAGCTATGTTATGACACAGAATGCCAACCTTGATGCAGGACAGTGAGGGTTGGCATTATAGACTCATGAATGTCCGAGATAGCTTGATCGAATAAAAATAATTCTCTAAAAAATTAAAGGATTTATTTTTAATCTGCAATTTTTAACATTTGAAGCAATAAAATTTACTTGAGTGTATAAATAAAGGGATGTGCAGGTGGTGTAATTGTTAGCAGCTCAAAAAAGAAATCAGTAAGTTTGATTTCCAGTTCAATTCAACACATCATTCCATGACTGTTAGCTGGAAATAAGAAATAAACATGCTTTTCTTTTCTTAATGCAACAATAATTTTATTATTTAAACCACAGAGCCTTCCAACTATAAGTACAACTAAAGATACCTTTATATGAACACTCCTCTTTATCCCTTTTTCTATCCTTCCTATTTAGTTTTGCTAAGGCAATAAAAGTTTTACTGCTGAATGTACAATATTGTTTTTAATTTTATTCCTATGAAGGAAACATCCCATGCAACCACAATACCTTCCTACATCTCTCACACAACCACAATACTTTTGGGCACCTTGGCATGTTGTAATGGTTAGCAAGCTTGTCTCACTAAAACATTTACAACTGAATAGTGAGCTCAATCCTCACTGAGTGCTCCAAACTCTCAGCCAGGTGCCACATCTAAGCTACACTTAGAAAATAACCACAACCACAATACCTTTCTATATCTCTCACACAACCACAGGGTGCTCCAATAACTTGGGCTGACTTTAAATGTGAATTAAGTTTAAACGGTTAATGATTTTTTTCTTTTTCTTTCAGACTTAACAACTTAAGTCTTTGGCAATTTCAACCATGGAAAGATTAACAATCAAACAATGTGTTAAAGTTATCAAAGCCTATTACAAAAATGGGCGTTCAAATGATTCCACGAGCAAAATATTGTCGTATTTGGGCTGATGAAAATCCAAGGAAGATTGTTGAAAAGCCACTGCATCCACAAAAGGTCACTGTTTGATGTGCATTTTTTGCATCCATGCTTGTATTTGCTTAATGCTATCACCTGGTACCCAAACTTATAAACTCTCTGCAAATGTATACCATTGAAACATTCTCAAAAAAGACAAAACTACAAACCTGTTGACCAAACATTGCTTGGCTATTTCCAAGTAGTCTCGGAATGCTTCCAGGGCTTTATTCACTCGTATCTTAAATGCTTCTAAATAGTCTATTTCTTTGTGGAGGTCATCCAATTTTGTGTCAAGTTCCTTCTTCCAAAAATCCAAATCTTTTAGGCGCTGGTCTGTGAAAGTTGAGGAAAGAGTAAAGATTTTCAGATTGGTGGTTTTACTAAATATAATGAAGTCTAAGTTAATTTCCACTTTAATTCTGAAAAATTTATTTTTAAGCCAATTTAAGTAGAAATTAATTATGTATTAAATGGAAAGAAAGATATACAAAAATGAATAACAGAATCTTTTCTCTTCCACTGTAATTTACATTAATTAAAATATTTTTAATAATTTCTCCTTGAATTTTAAAATAAGAAAAAAATCCTTGAATTTGTTTTAGTTGGCATTAACAAATATAAATAATTGGTGAATTTTCTTTGTTTTTGTACAGGGTAAAGGGAAGTTGGGTTCCCATGTGCATAAATATTCTCTGTGTGTATATGTCCTTACACTTTCAACCATCATTGGCTATTTTCAAGACTATGAATTGTATGTTATAGTTTTGAAGTTCAACACTGGAAGCCAAATGCTATTATCTTTTGATTGTAGGGGTCATTAAGGATTTTGAGTAGGGTTGGGGAACCAAATAACCTGACGAGTTTGGAAACTCTTTCAAACAGAAAAAAATGGATTTTTTTTTTCAATCAGCTTAATCAATTCTAAACAAAATTTTGGAAGGATAGAAAAAATTCATCTTTTTTTCAATTAACAATTTTATTCTATTAAATAAGGCCATGGAAGTAAATCTGAACAGAAAATTCGGAGTAGAGTCCTGAAAGTTGGCTTTCAATACTGACAGACTTCTAGCAATTCTTGCAGCCAAGCTGGTCGCAAATGTAATACTCTGTATTCCTTTGGATCTTGACTGTACAGCTGAGAGGCAGAAGAGAGGGCATGCAGTCTGGGCAGTGTACAGCCTCTATATAACATTGTCCATGCCTGCTCTCTGGAGAGGTGACTCCAGTCACACTGCCAAGGTACTGAGCTTTTACCAAACAGGGTGCTATCATTATCTTATGAAATAAATGGCTGTCTGCATATTTAGGCCATTTTCTATTAAAAATGTTTTTGAGAAATTTAGCATTCAGAGTCATAAAACATAACTAAATGCATGCTTTGTTATGTTGATAATAAAATCTGCTTCTTCTTGCACAATGTTTCTGTTTATTGGAGTATGATATTAGAACAGCATGATAGTATTAGAATATGTGGTTGTTAGATCATTGGTAATAATTTCCATTTTAGTTCATGAGATTAGAAAATCAGTATTGCATACTAGTTAATTAATATAGTTCGATGCTTTCTGAATGTCTCACTATTGTGGCCCTTGTGCCAAGCTTAGCTGAGTTTAGTAAATAATCATTGGTACTCACCAAATTTTCTGTTGACATCCTTTTGTGTCTTCTTGGTTCTTTTCTCAGTTTCATCCTCCAGCCTCAGACACTCAGTAATGATTCTCTCAGCATCTTCTCTCTCTGCATTGGCATTTACAGATTTGGAAAGATTGGAGCAGGTCCACTCAGCATGAGTGAATCTTGGTGGAGGTTCAACTAGTTTAGCCATGTTGCTACTCAACTGGAGCACAAAGAAAATGTATATTTTAAATAATGATGATAAATCAATTATTAAAAAAAATATGAAGATTGTACTTTGTAAATCATCATTTTTTACATGTTATTCTTAAAATCAATCCTCTTTTCATCTCTCTATATATTGTTTCTTGTCTACTCATATCTATTTATCAGTCTTTCTCTATATATCTATCTAGCAAGCTAAGTAACTATCACATTCTATTTCTGCTAGCTAGCTATGTATCCAGTCTGCTTCCATCTATCTATCTAGCAAGCCAGTTGTGTATCTGTTTATTTCAATTGGTTTCTATCTATCTATCTTATTAGCTAGCCATGTATCAACCTCACTCTCTTCTTATATATCAGTCCGTTCATATGTCTCAACATATTTATCTCTTCATAACAGTCTATTTATCTATTCAAGCATTTTCATTTAACTATTGAAGTCTGTTCATATTTATCTTCTTTTTCAACCCCCCCCCAGCAAAGGGATAATGCCACTAAGACATAAAGGGCTACTGGGAGTGAAAGTGGATGAAAAACTTTAGAATTAACCAGAAACCCAATCTTCAACAGAAAACAAGGAATAAACTTCTACTCCTGTTCAAAAGAGTGGGGGGGGTGAGCAGGATGATAGGCAAACTTATTTCCTCCTATTGAGAGAAAATAAATAGTAAATAAAATTTCAGAGTTTAGGCAGAGATGTTAGAAGTATCAAATTGAAGTAGACTTTAGAAGAAACTGGAAACCCAATCTTAAACAGGAATTAAGGAATAAACCTCTACTATTGTTCAAAAGATTGGGGAGGAGTGTGAACCGGATGATAGATAAACCTATTTACTCTTATTGAGAGAAAATAAATAAATAAATAGTAAATAAAATTTTAGGGTTTAGGTGGAGATGTTTGACGCATAGAGTTAGGTAGGCTTTAGAAGGAACCAGAAATCCAATCTTCAACAGGAAACATGGAATAACCTCTACTAACGTTCAAAAGATTGGGGAGGAGTGTGAATTATTTATTGAATGTATTTTGAAAGATCATCTCCAAATAGGTAAAGTGATCTCATTTCTTACATAATAAATAACACATTGTCAACAAATGATGATATGGGTTGGATAAGTTCCATGGCTCAATCTGATTCTAAAATAGTTACTTTGCTCATAGGAGGATTAGATTTTGAAAATTCCAAAAGAAATGGTTTGAAATCAGTTTTTTTTTTATCCATAAATGTGTCATAATAATTTGAGGTAAGGTTTTACAAGGCCGGATACACTTCCTGATGCCCAACTCAAACACTCACAGTAATTCAAGTACACTGAGTGTTTTTATTGAGACACCATCTCTAGGATGAGTTCAATTCAAGGCTTGAGACCCCATCTTAGCCTTACAAGGTCTGATCAAAAAATATCAGAACTGTTGCTATGGTAACAGAGCTAAAGTACACAGAGTAAAACTGCATGGCACAGACTGACCTTGAACACTGTCGCGCATACTAAGTTATAATGTTTTGGTTCACTTCTGTTGTTTATAGCAGTGCTTTGAAGAAACATGCATAGAGTGTGGTCATTTCCTTATATCACAGAGGTTCCATCAGTGACCATGGCTTGTGTAGAAGTTTTTGGCCAAGCACAATATTTTCCAAGTTTGACAATCACCATATTCCCCCAGATCTTTCCCCTTGTGACTTATTTCTCTTCAAAAATCAAATCCCACTTGAAAGGAAAAAAATTTCAAGATGTCAAGGAAATCCAAGAGAATGTAATAAGGCAGATATTCACTATCCCCAAAAAAGGAGTTCCAGAAATGCTTCCATTAATAAAAATGATGCTGGATAAGGTGTGTAGTTTCAGAAGGGAAGTACTTCAAAGAAGATTAAACACTGAATTGATATGTATTGTAGTTCTCTGTTTATAGCACTAGCCCCAATACTTTTCGATCAGACCTCATATATAATATTTTTTTAATCGTTTTTACCACTAAGAGGTAAGGGGTTATTGAGTGTTACAGAATATGAGAAAAATATTCTCTATTAAAGAGAGAGGACAATAAAAGAACAAGAATTAAGAAGACAATTATTGACATTACATTTAAATTTTTGAAGATGAAAGTTGACCAGAAAGCAATAAGCCAGAAGAGAGTTCCACAAACCAGAAGTGTGATAGAAGAAACTGTTAGCATAAAACTTATGGTTGCATCTAACCACTTCAACTGCAAAATGATGAAACCTTGCCACCAATCTAGTATTCTTCTTTTATATGCCATGTCTCTTCAGGATGTGGCAATCATAGTTCCCCATTTCCCCTATCCCTTGTAGTTCTCAATATATTTTGTTCTTTTGCTACTTCTCCTCGACCCTGTTCTGTCATCCACTTGCTTAAGCCCACTAGGTATGTCGCACATTGTTTTCCCTTGTCTCTCTTTCTGCCCTGTGAGTAGCAGATTCTCCAAGCCCTCTTTTCTCAATATGTGTCCCAGAAATTTCAGCTGCCTCTTCCTAATGTTAAGTATAAGCTTCCTCCTTCCTCTCCAAAACCTCATTGTTGCTCACATGTTCGGTCCATAGTATCCTTAGCATCCTTCTGTAGAACCATACCTCCACTGCCTTGAGTCTCTTCTTCATCTTTGAGGTGTCTGTTCAACATTCACTGTCATAAGGGAGGACAGATATCACATAACAATTTGGTACTCTTTACTTTGTTGCCAACAAAATCTTCCTGTCTCTTAATACTCTGCTTAGCTTTTGGAATGCATCTTTAGCCATCCCAATATGTCTTTGGATCTCAGCATCACAACCGCACTTAAATTCATAAAGTCTAGGTACCATAGAGGAAAGTTTATTAGAACAATTACTATGAAGGCATTTATAGAAAAGGCACAGAGAAGCTACATTATGTTGGTGGGAAAGTGACTGAAGCCAAGATGCCAGGTCAGAACCAATGACATTGCAGCAGATTCTTCTTTGGATGTTATCAAGAATCTGCAATGTTTTATATATATGTTGGCCATTGACTTCTATAAGAAGCTAATCTGTTCTTTGGTGGGTTTTGTTCTTTGTCACTCTCTTGACCAGTAAAAAAGCTAATGAAGGAGTTGGTTTAGATGCCAACTATCCATTCATGCAGCAAGTCATACTGGGTTACATATTACCAGGTGCAGCAGCTATAATTAAAACGCACAAGTGATAACAGAGAAAACACCTGGAAATAGCAATAAAAAAGGGAAAACACAAAGTCAACAATCCAACTGGTGAAAATGAGAAGAACTATGATCATAAATACTAAATTAAAAATGCAGAATTAAACTAATCAGCAAAAAACAAGGAAACAGGAAAAATGGAAGATGTACTTGGAAAGAGTACAAGAAGCTATCAAGAAAAAAAGAGCTTGAAACAACTGCAACAGATATAGAGTAATTGCTATAATTGAAAGACAGAAATGAGAAAGTCACTAAATTCAGAAACAAAATGTTAAGGAAAACTAATGAGCACTATGCAAACATACATGTTTCAAAAATAAAAATACAAGTAAATGTTAAAAAGTTCCTGGTCTGACCTACTTTCTAAAATCTGACCAAATGACCAAACATTACATTTTTTAAGGAGGAAGGACTTCTTGGCTAAGACAATAGCTTTTCATCATACAGTTGTATCATTAACAGTTACTTCAGTAGATACTAGTGATGATATTGAAGTAATAATAGATGGTTTGTGGTTCAGAATGCAAAACATGGAAAAGCACCAGACAAAGATGGCATAGTAACAGACCTTTTAAAAGATATGCAAGAAGAATTCCACATCTGATTAACATGGCTATTTACATATATAGCAAAGAAACGTATGTCAGTCTAGGAATAGTAGAGAAGACTCCTGCCTGATTCCCGCTTCAAATGTAAGTGTTGCAAAGGTAAGGCACAACCAATTGATGCAAACGAGGTGCTTGTTGGTTGAGTGGCCTTAAAAGTGGTTGTCTCCTTTTGCTACCTGGGTGACACTTTGTACTTGGATGGCAGATGTGAGCTGGCCACATGTTTCCAGGTCACATGGAAGAAATTTCATTAGTTGCTGTCTATCCTCACTATCCTCTGCTTCCCAGTAAAGATCAGAGGTTGTGTGTATAACACCTGCTTTCACAGCACCATGCCATGTAAGACATGGGTCCTGAGAACAGTGGACTTCAAATGCCTGTGGTAGAATGACAGGGCTATGATACACTAGATGTGTGGAGTGTCCACTGAGTACGAGGTCAGGTCAGACTCACTTCCCAAAATGCTAAGCCATGGTGACCTAGGACTATCAAATGGGTCTGTGAGGTGATGTTCCAAGACAGCAAAGGAAGAGGACAGCCAAAGATGACTTGGAGGAGGTTTTTCAGAAGGACGGGGGAAAATTGAGCCTAGAACTAGCTGATGCTAGTGACAAGCATATGTGGAAAGGTAAACTGAGATCCTCTGTCAGGTAGGATGTACCTTTCTTTATGTGAGATTAATCCTGTACCCGCTTCAACAAAAAACATGGCAATGAAAAGTAGTTACAAACCAGCTAACAAACACACAAGATGAAAATCAGCCATGTGAAAATCAACCGAGTGGATCAAATGAGGACAGGTAATGGTTAAAGAAAGGTCACGTGACACTGGCTATATAAGCGCCAAATTGAAAACAAAATATCATCTTTTCTTCTACAACATTATTCAGCCAGCAGCAAGTAAGGTTTACCACTTGTTCTGGACAGTGGCATCAGGTTATGGGAGAACTGAGTCGGCGAACTTAAAATAAATTATTGCTTTCTCCAAAAGCTAGCTCTAGCAGTAATTTCCGTTCACTTTGACAACAATAAATCTCTTCTTCTTTTGTACTTTATCTCTCATGTTCTTGCCACTCGTTCACGGCAGAAAAACCCACACTCAACTCCGCGACGATTTCACACAATGCCGCCTTACGCAATTTTTCATGTTATTCTATTTATCACCCCTTCGAAATTTCTATGATACCAGCAAAATCTCGCTATGGACTGAAAAGGGAAGCTCTTCTTCAACAAGGGCTGTTGATGCGATAACTGCATGCCTTTTCTCCTAAGTACGTCGACGCACATTGTCATCAAATACTTTTCCCCCGTTTGAACTCTTTAAATAGTAAAAGTTGTGTTCTTTTTTTTCTCTTTAAAAACTGTTGCCAGTTCATTTGAGCTCATTTGACTTAGTCCAACCCTTGTCCTATTATCGCGGATATGTTGACCAAAATTAATTAAAATTATATAAAGATTATTGAGAATATAATATAACAGTACTATAATAATTCTTCTACACAAAAAACACAAATAAAATAAAGATTGGAAAATAATTGAGTCAAGGGAATACGATTTCAAGTTAATTATTTACAGCTGGCCTTGAAAGAGTCACCCAGAAATTAATTAGAAAAGATGTAGGGGTAAACATAAAGGATGAATATTTAAACCATCTACGTTTTGCTGGCGACATTTTTTCTAATATCTGAAGCAGTGGATGAATTACAAGAAATGCTAAATGACCTGAGGGAAAGTCAATGTAGGTTGAAAAATGAACAGAAATAATAATAATAATAATAATAATAATAATAAAGTACTCTTCAATAGTAACATTCCGAAAATGTCTGCCAGGGTACTTCTGGTAATGCTCGCTAGGTGACGTCGTCGTAAAAAAAAAAAAAAAACAATATAGAAAGAAAGAGCATAAAACCTCGCTCTCTTTCGTCTTTATCTTCAACCACAGTGGCAAGCCGTATCTCTTGTTCCCTCAGAGGGGCTTCTTAGACCCCAGGCGAACCACGTGTCATATCCAACACTCTACACTATCTCCTGTTCGAAAGAAAACTCATGCAACCACAATATATTTACATTCAATAAAAAGGAAATATGCAACGTCAACAAACATGACAATGCTACTACAAACTGATAACTCTCGTTAACAAACTGGAAGCCTTATATCATTATAATTTTTTCAAAGAAACCTATCGTCATTCACTTTCTCACACTATAAAAGGTAAGTAGTTCACTGAAGAATTATTTTTCTCTTCTTTTCGAGCTATATTACGCCAAGTCTTGTCAAGTCAACCAAAAGTTTCCATCTTAAGAGTCAGGAGTCGAATGACCAAAATCAGTTATTTACAAATAGGCTCTGAGTGACACTTTCGGTAGCGTTGAAAACATTCAAATTTATTAATCGACCATTGATAGCATGTCTCTCGCATTTTCAAGGGAATTTTTGTGAGCCAGTACCTGCTTAAGGGAAACTATAAATACAGACTATAAAAAGCAAACAAGGGCAGTTGACGAATGGATTATTACGCATTGTCAACTCAACTGATTTACTAAAACCACTAAAGCGCTTCTCTAATGTAGATTCAACAATGAATCCAAGGTATGACCCCCTCCTCACCCTTTCAAGGGGTTCTATTAAACGCATCTCAGTGTGTGTTTTGTCTTGGAGCTTTTCCATTTTCATGGATTTAATTAGCAAACCTCAACATGTGTCTTTGTACATTTTCATTTTAGGTGTTTATTTAAACACAGGTAAATGTGAGTGCATAACTTTCGCTACTCGGTCCACGTGACCAAGGGCAGACATTATATGTCTTCATGCCACTTACGTTTTTCCTCTTGTCCTTTATCGCTTGTCTGTACTTACTCTCTGTAGAGATCATAAGAAGCCACTCGAGCGCTTGCTATCCTCTATTTTGTGGAGGGGACAAAAGCATCAGGTCGACAGAGAAGTCTGTGCACAACGTCCGTGTCAAGGGGGTGCTGGGAATACCACACTTGGCGAGTCACAAGCTCGCCTCGAGGTTGGCTTTCCTACGCTGCGCATTGACAGGAGATTCGATTATGGCGGGGATTGTAAGGGCTGCCTTCCCTTTCCTTACTATCATCACCTCATCTCGCGACTGGCTCGGAATAGGGTGCCTCTCGGTGACATGACCTTTATATAGGGTTTGACGAATTTGCCAGACTATGAATGATGTAACCTTGGCCTAGAGGAAATGGCTTCGCATGCCTTCTACCATTGTCCTCGGTTCCGCCCCTATGGGACCATGTTGGCGAGCTGACGGCTCGTATCGCTCCCGAAAAGCTTGTGCTCATTGATCGCGCATACGCGTGTGACGTATCGCCCCTGTATTCTGGGGTGAAACGAATGGTGTTTCTAACGCTGCTGGCCACGGCCCGAATGGTGATTTGGACGACGCGAATGGAGGAAGTTTTGCGAAGCAATCGTCTTTCTCATCAGGATCTGATCCGATTCTTTGAGCATCAGTTCAAGATGAAGATTAGAACTGATAGAAAACGCTTGATTTCGACAGACTTTAGCGAAATGTGGGTGGCTGAGGCGAGCTTGGTCTGTTTGAACGGGGCTAGCCTTGATTTTCTCTTTTAGGTCAACTTATATCGCATCGGGGTGGTTTCCTGTGGAGCCTTCCCCTGGTTAGGCTAGACATGCTTTGTGAACCTAGTTAATGTGAATAAGTGTTGTTCCCAGCCTGCTCCTGGCTACATCTTTTGTTATAATACAAGTTGAGATTCCCAACCTCCCCAGTTTGTTTTTAGCCCCTATTTCATCTCGACTGGGTCAGCTTTATTTATTTCCTATGACCGTATATATTTTTTCTCTTTTCCCCCTCTCCCTTAGCGAGAAAGCCTCTTGATTTTGTCCAAGGGCAGAATACAGCGGCTTCTCTTTTCTGGGGGTTGGACGGGTCCTACTAACATCAGTTATGTATGTTTATTTTGCTTTATTTGATATTTAGTTTGTTTTGGGGTTCATCCCTTCCCCGCTCATTGTAAATAATCCATAAATTTTTGTATATAAATTGTGTAATCAGCAGATTTGTATGTCATTGGGTGCATTTTGTAGGTCCCCTTGAAAGGATGCGGTATTATGGTGCATGGAGGATTGATTGATGACGGGTGTGTTTTTATGGTGAATGCGCTAATTGTAATGAATGAATCGGATTAGCTAGGTATAGGATAGTCAGTGAAGACCAGCCTCAACCCATTCCCCCCACCTTTTTGGCCTTGTGGCATAATTGTATTTATATACAATAAATATCCAGAGAGAGGACGAGGAGAAACTTCCTACTCATTGGTCCCTACTTCCGGCATCTCTATTTCAACCTAACTCACTTGTTTGATCGGCGTTAATAGACCTGTTTCCAGCTACACTAGGTCCCTGCTTCCGGCTTTTCAGTCAAACTAACTCACCTGATTTAGAAAATTGCAGCATGTTGTTATAAAATAAAATAAGACATATCTCGGCTGATTTACAGGCAAATACTCAAGAGCGAGAGCCGGATGTGAACGGGACAAAACCCCGTCACAAAATGACCATTATCTTCATTTACAAATGTTCCCGAAACACGTGTTCCGGTCGAAAAATAAAATAATATTTAAAGTGTTCTATTTTTCGTCCAATAAAAATGCTTCCCTCCTAATTATACTCGTTTCGTTTTTCGAACCTGTTAAGCCATAAAAAAACGCTATAAAAGGGGTCACACGGAAGTTCAACAAGCAGTCCACAGGTGGCCAGGGTAGAGACCTGTCAGCGGTCAGCAGCTGACAGCAGGAGAGCATCAACCACCGTCAACATGTGTGAACTACTATGAGAGATCGACCTAGATCCGAAGCCGGCTTATGAACTTTACCACAAGGTAGCTGTCCCAAACCCACACGTTCCTGTTGAAATAAACCACGTAAATCTATTTCTGCTGTTGTCGTATTTCTTTCTTGCAACCATACGCTTGTCTATAACAATGTATATCATCCATAACCTATTCCGTACATTTCACTTAAAATACTATGGAAAGTTCATCATTAGACTTGACCAGCAACTTTTCAACACTTTCACCGGACATGTGAACTTAACTTTCGAACTGGGAACTTACATGCTAATTTAACTTACAAGGACTCTGGTCTATATTCTAAATAAATATCAGATTTTGCGTCTTTCTAAAATGTTAGTGGGCCTCTTGTGACATCTATACCTTTTTGGGGCGCATGGGCCATATTATATTGAGCCACCCCCTTCAAGGGGTTCCACTACATCCCTTTCAAAGGCTTTTCATTAAACACACCTAATTGTGTATATGTTATCTTTTCTCTTTTATATGTGCATATAATATACCCATCTTTCAAGGGTTTTATTAAACACACCATGTATAAAATGATTTTTTTTTGTTGATGAACAAATCTGTATTTTCTTGTTCGTTTTAAATTCATTTGTTTAAATGCCTTGCTTAATCATTGTGTTGTACGTTGGCGCAGCACACGGAATAATTAATAATCACTGCCACTATCTTATACAAATTAGCCACAAGAACTAAAAACGCTTTCTGTGCCCCATAAGTCAATTAGTTCCATAACCTGCTTCTGAGAAAGTCTACTACACCCAACAGTCTTGTATAAATTTATAAAATCCATAGATATGTTGAATACTTTTATTTAATTTGGTGATTGTTAGAATTTTTAACCAAAAGCAGTAACAAACAGGAAGAAACTAAAAATGCGTAGAATTCGAACTGGTAATTTGATTAAAGAAAAATTGCTGAAATGAAAAAAAAATAAAAAATAAAAAATAAACGACTTAATGATAGTGTGGAAAACATTTAAAATTAGTTAATAATACGAAATAATTAAAGATAATAAATTAACAAGTGTAAATAAACAAGCAAATATATATTATACTCGTCTGGGTTTGTCCATTACTCGTTTAAGTGTATTTTAAAGAAAGTCAGATGGTAAACAAATTATTACATCGTGTTGTGAAAGTCCTTAGTTTTAGAATTGACAGTTAAAGAACCGACAAATTTATTTCTGACTTGGTGGATTTTTTCAAATTCATTTTTTTAAATTAAAAAATATGAAATATTTCTATTTATTGTCCAATCAAAAATGTGGGATTAACGCCCTCTTAAATTTTTAAGTTAAGATCTAACTGGAGCCCCTTAATTTTTATATAAAGAGATAAGCATCAGAATGTAATCAGATTTCAAGGCAGAAGGTGGTTAGACAACAGAAGGGAGTCATATAAATGGGTGGTTAAAATATTTTACCATGATTTTCTAAAACAGAAGGGTTTCTAAAATAATTTAATTTATTTGTGAATAAGTCCTGAAAATTTCATTAAAATCCGACAATTATTTGATTCTTCAGAAGAAGGAATTTCTAAATCAAGGTGTTTTTTCACCATCACAAAATGCTATTATTTTCTATACCCGCTGACGCAAGAAAAAAAAAAAAATTAACCAGAATTTTGAAGGTTCTAAAAATGATTAAAATGTATAATTTAATAATAAAAATTTCTTTGGTCTTTCCTCTTAATAATAACATAAAGTTTTTGATGATGAAACGTTTTTATTAAGGTTGGGGCATTTTTTCATTATGTATGCTCGTTTTTTAGTGAATCTTTGGAAGTAACTAATATATATATTATGAAATGAACAAAATCCGACAATTATTTTAAGACATTTTATGTTTAGTTTATACATTCTCTTTATAGATACAAATATTTAAGTAAATGCTCTGTTTATAATAAACAGTATTAAACAACATTTACCGGCCTGATTGTCCGAGAAATTTTCATAGACGGAGGACGAATATTTTCTATGAAAATTTCTCGGACATTCAGGCCGGTAAATGTACTGTTTATTATAAACAGAGCATTTACTGAAATATTTTTGTATCTACAAACATAAAATGTCTTTATATTGGGACAACTAACAGAAAGCTTACCAGGTGACCAAAAGACAACAATAAAAAGAAATCTAACAACCAAGAAAAACCGATATAAGAAAACCGTAAAACGGTAAATGAAACTTAAACACGAAAAAACCCCACCCCCGGAAAAAAAAACACACACATACAAAAAAAAATAAATAAATAAATAAAAACAAAGACCCAAAGGCAAAAACCTACCTAAACAGTAACAAACAGTGCTCTATGTCGAGGTTACCAAGATAGAGTAAATGCAAATGCACTTCCCAGCGTCACGACTCAAGAGACAAAGTTACTTAAGTTTCACTGTTTCACGCTACCGCGATAGTCAGGCGACCATATACATATACTACATAAACAGTGTATCACGCATTATTGCAAGTCACATTTCTGTTGATATTTTGAATATTAAACATTGTACAAAAATGAAATTTGATACACTGAAAGATTCTAATTAGGAGAGTATGCAGTGAAAATTTCAATCATATTCATACGCTACATAAAACATTATGTAATGTATTTTAAAGTGTTTTTAACTGTGTCAAACTTTATTGCATTGAAACGACGTCTGACAGTTACAGAAAAGACACGGATTGTTTCAGGTCTCTCAGAAAGAAGGCTTATCTTTAGGTGAATTAGCCAAAGAGACAAGGTCGGGATATAAGAACATTGAAGTCATGTGGAAAACCCTATAACCTAAGCAAGACAAGATAAAGGAAAGACTAAAGAGAAAGTGTATCCCAGCGTGACATTCGAAAAATAAAGTTAGAAAATACCTCGGTAGCACAAGTGCTGCCATATTTGAATCTGTTGGGGGGTTGCTCCTTTGTCTAGAAGCACCTGGTGTAGGATTCTTAAAGTGACGACAAGAAGTGTTTAACCCATCCTAAACAAGACCCACAAAAGAAGCGTATTGCTTGGGCAATGAAGACCAATTTTCGAGATGTTCTCTTCACGGATGAGGCCAGAGCTACATTGGATGGCCTTGATGGATGGGCCAAAGCTTAGGTACTACTGGGAACCTCTCGCTCGCATTGCATTCGACGTCAACAAGGAGGTGGTGGTGTCATGTTTTGGGCTGGCATCATAGGAAATTAACTTGTCGGACCTTTTCGAGTGCCAGAAGCGTGTCAAACACATCAGCAATTCCTACACCGCATTTCCGGGGGAGATTTTTCAGTATGGTTAGAGATGATTTGCCACTCACGTAGTTGATTTTTATGCATGGCAATGCTCTATCGCATTCAGCCAAGGCTACAATTCTGTGCCTTGCAATTATGATATTCGAAGGACAAACACTTATGACTTGGCCTCCTTGTTCTCCTGACCATAACCCTATTGAACAGCTCTGGTCAATCTTGAAGAGGAAAGTTTATGATAAAGGTGTGCAGTTTTCATCGAAGGATGCCTTGTGAGAAAAGATCAAAATTGTTGCTGGTACCATAACGTCTTCTCAAAGTCGACGGCTAACAGCTTCTATGGACAAAAGAGTTTTTGATGTAATTTCTAAACATGGAAGTTACGTAAACAAATAAAGTACATCACCAGCAATCTAATTGTGTTTTTCTATATATTTTCTGCTTTCATTCTTTAGTCACGTGCTTCATTATTACAATAAAATGGTAATATAATGATAATAGCTTGTTTCATTACTTTTTAAAATGATATTTGTGTACACCTGCAATAAAGCGTGACACAGTTGAAAACACTTTAAAATATATAACGTTGTATGTAGCTTATCAATACGATGTATGTGTGTGTGTGTATTTGGGCAGCAATCTCTCTTTTATACAGGTTTCATTAAAGACGACTGACAATGTACTCCAATTAAGGTTTTTATTTAACTTTTCTTGTATTCGTATACGTGTTTTGTTTTCTGGATATTATAAGTTGTGTAAAATTGTCCAAATATTCTATATATCCGAGCGCTTTCATATATTCTTTCGGTCATTATTAAAGGTGATTTTGATTATTTAACGAAAGCTATGCATATTTTTTGTGTATGTGTATCAAGAGTTAAAAAAAATTATTCTTATTTTCAAAACACGGTCAGCACATTGTGGCTGTGTTCATCGTTGATGTTATTGAGTGTTGGCTTTTTCTTTTTTATTATTAGTGCTTCCATTATTTTTAGTCTTTTTTACATGTAGATGAGGCGATTATATTTGTCTTTTCTACAAGTATGTTGTGAATGGAGCTTGGTAGGTTTCAGTGTGTTTTTAAATGAATTCTAATTGAGCTATAGTCAGAGGGGGTGTAATGTGAGTGCTATTGATAGGCAGTAGTGGTATGTCCAATTATGAATTCGGTTTGATCAGGAACGCAGTTTCTTAAGGGGCATGTGGATTCATAAATAAGATATATATATATATATATATATATATATGTGTGTGTGTGTGTATGTGTGTGTGTGTATACGCCCACCTAACGAAGGCGAAACAAGTTGTCAATAAAAAGACATTCCAATTTGATTTCTCCACTTCTTTTTGGGATTTTATATCTTTCTAACACACTATGTGTGTGTGTATGTGTGTCTAAGTTCTCAATTTTTGCAATTGTCTGACGATTACTTACAAATTGTAGTTAAGTAATTTAAAGTAATTTTTGTGTATTTTTTTAGCGGTTTTATACTTATATATCGATATATCGCTTTCCTGTACTATGAAGACTGCAGCTCGGCAATATTTTTGCTCTGTGTGTGTGTGTGTGTGTGTGTGTGTGTGTGTGTGTGTGTGTGTGTGTGTGTGTGTGTGTGTGTGCGTGCGTGCACGTGTGTGTGTCGCACGCACAGAAAACTTCACAGCCTGACCAAGATGCTTTTCCCATCTGATGTTGGGTCAAATTTTAATTTTATCAAGTTCGGTATTTTTTTTAACAAACGTACAACCATAAAAACATAAATAGAGATATAAATTCCAGTTCTAAAAATGATATTATCTTGGTGAAAATATCTGACTTCGAGACCTAGGCGAATTAAGTCTTTTTTTTTTTTTTTTTATATCCCTAAAGACTGAGCAATGGACAATAATGCCAATGGCAAACCACTACTATAAGATTTTGAAATTAATAATTATTTTCAGGTACGATATTGTAAATAACGAAAAATACTCAAAGAGTAATTATTAAATACTCTTGAGTAGTTTTTTTAGTTATGTCTGAATTACCTACAATAATATTAAAATTTAATATTATTGTAGGCGACGGGTCGAAGGCGATTATCAATGTTTTTTGCGGGGTAATAATGGGTCTGTTTGGTTGTAGTTTGGGTTTCTTTTTTAGTTTTTCTTTTTACAAACACTGGTTATTTGTTAAAAATTTGTACTTTCTAGCCTTCTAAAACATTTAAAATTTGAGAATATTTACTGTCTATTATTATTTCATTGTTTTTTTTTTTCCTAAAATATAAAAAATAGATTAAGAAAAATACTTACGCGAAAACAGCACCTTTTAATAAGATACAATCTCTGTACATTTCAATTTGCGGTCGTCATAGCAACTGTAAACAAAAAACGGTAAACCCATTTACGTAATGAAACCTTTCTTGTCATTGGTTCATGTTAAAGTCGTAGCGCGTTCAGCAATGATGTTGTCCATTCGTCAATCCTGGGGTACGTGGCCTGACACACCCCTTATTTAAATAATCAAGCATGTTATTTATTTATTTTAAATGAAAACGTAAAATCTACTTCGCTTATCCAGTGATTTATTTTATTGTTTAGATGGAATTTTAAAAATCATCCTTTCTTTTCCGAATTATATGTGAACGCAAAATTGTTACAAAAATCCACCTTTCCCCGATTGATAAATCTCCTCCTGCTGCTTCATCTTTATCTCCTACCCTCGCACGATCTCCTACTACTCTCACTTTTACCCTATCTTCTCCTCCACCTCCGTCTATTACGTCTACCTCCAACTCTCACTTTGGAGCGAACTACTGTTCATTTCTTATTGCAAGTGGGACACATTGACCAACATGGATCCTTTGCGTGGTCGTGTTGTTGGCAATACTGGCCTTTTTCTCCCTCCTTTTGCTCGACCCCAGTCTTATATGATGGCTGCAGCTCCATCCAGCGGTTCTAAGAGTTTGAAAGGCATCATTGCAGGTAAGAAAAGATGTTGTCACTCGATGTTATTTAAGATAACAAGCATGTTAGTGTATCGTTTTGCTGTCTACGAAAGGTCCACGGGAAAGAAAGTGTTAGTTAGCTAGCACCTGATCTTTTTTTTTTTTTTTGTCTTCATGTTGCGCTCTCTATAAAAATACACCATTACGTTTACATTTTATTTTAATAGGTTATAGTTCGGTGGCTGGAGTTCATTATTAAATGTTGCTATGTCAAAAAGAAAGAAAAAAAAAACAAGAAAACTGTTTGGTTTTTTTTTTTGGTTTTTTTAAAGACAAATTTTTTTTTGTTTTCGAAAAGTGCATTTAAAATTTGTTTGTACTTCTAAAATCCATAATAATGTTTCTTAAAACAAAAGTTACTGAACTGCAAACTGGTTTTTGAGAAAAATGTCTTAAAAATCGTGAACGTTTTCAACAGCCTTCGTTTCTATTACAGACAGTTGAAATGTTTATTGTTTAATGAAAATGGTCTGTTCAGTCTTTCTTTAACATCAGTTGGCAATCAAAGAGGGAGCGAAATTATTGTCAGTTAATTTAATTATCAAAAAAACCAAATGTCAAAAAACAAAAACCTTTCAAAGTGCCTCATTGGTGGAAAGTACACTTCACTCGTTGAGTAAAAAAATCGTTTCAACCACGAATCAGGAAAAATCTTCAACGACCAAGTAAATCTGTTTTTAGTTTTTGTATGTTATTGTATCGTTGTAAGGCAGAACACAAATCTCTAAGGTTCTACATTACAATCACAAGTGCTTGGTTGGTGTGAGAAGCTTGTTATCACTTTCTCACCTCCTAACCCAAACAAAAAACGGCGACTTGGAAAAATTTTTTAAAAAAATATATGAAATAACTGATGACTATTAGAAAACTGATAATATCCTAAGTCTCTGGAGACAGGGTAGAGCGAGAGGTATCACTACCAGATTGATTGGATTCGTTACCAAGTAACTGTAACCCTCAAATTATTTAGAACACAGGTTCTGATTTGGAAGTAAATTCTTTTTTAAAAATCAGTATTTTATTTACAACTCGTGTAAATTTTTTTTTTTTTTTTTAAAGAATAGAGATCAATGAAGGCTGAAATAGATAATCGAATTCAATCAGATTTTGATTATTCTTCATTGCGAGGCTCGTTGCCATACAATCACATAAAACAATGGTATTGTTACTCAACTACTCACTGTTTAAATTGCATTTATTTTAAAACCTTAGTTTTTAGGTACTTAAGCTTAGTAATAATTCCATATCTTTTTTTTTTTTTTTGAATAGAAGTACGAACAAGCCAAGTACTTACTTGGCTTGTTGATTTTAGTTAGCTTTTCTGATTTAGAAACTAACTAGTCACTAAAATATTTTTTGATCTGAAAATAAAGACCCCCCCCCAAAAAAAAACTATTATCGGGGACAGAAAAATTGGTACGAAATTTGAAAGTATTTTAAAAACGAATGGTAAGGTAACAACATTGTTTGGGTTGGAAAGAGTCAGTAACTTGAGTTTGTTTTTCTTTTCTTTTCTTTTCATAAATAATTAAAGAAGTTCGGACACTGATATCAACACCGAAGAACAACAGTCTGTTTCATGATTGAACGCAAGCTTCAGGCCATCTGAAATGTGTTTTATTGTTTTGTTTTCCATTTTGGTCTAAAAATATTGACACCTGTGTGTGTGTCGAATCAGGCAATTATTGCTTTTAATTTTGTAAGTCTTTGTCAGTGATTTAAAAGTAAATCAATTTTAAATGTTTTTTAAATAATAAATTACATTTGTCTTGTTTTTGTTTTTCACGAAGATTCCATGTTCAGTTTCATTTCTACTGAAGGAAATGTAATGAATTGAGTGATAGTTTTGATTTACAATTATTTATTAAAAAATGACTTTAGTTTTGATTTGATTGTCTTATCGGCAATTACTGTGATCTACAATGAATATAATCACTTAGTGTTTTTTGTTTTAAAAATTATCTCAACAAGCAACACTGACTGGCTTTGTTAAATCGGGACCCTCCAAAGCAAAAACAATTTGGTTTTGATTTTTGAGTAGGCGGAATAATACAGTGTTTCAAAACACACAGAAAATATCTACGTTTGCCGCTTATGTAACCGTCAAGAACATTTAAATTTTTGTGTTTAGCTCATAAGTTTAAATTTTAAGCTTTAAAATCTCCGTTTCCTTTTTTTGAAGCGTGGATGTTCAAGATGGTTAATAATAATTAATTCGTACTACTACTAAATGTATCACACACACGCGCGCGCGCATAAAAAGCACTTTAACATCAGCAGTGTTTGATTTTGTTTTTTGTGGCTCCCTTAATATTTTTTTTTTTTTTCTAATTTTCCTTCATCTGACGACCTCCATCTCCAACTTGTAAAGGTATTGTGGCTGATATATATTGTTACTTTATCTCCGAACGTAAAACAACACCAAAAAAAAGACCTTTTTTGAAAACTTTGAATACCAAGAGTACATCGAATCACTTGTTTGTTTTTATTTTATTTTACTGTGGAGAAAACTAAAAATTCTTAAAGAAAAAAAACTTAAATGAAGAAATAAGTTTTATTTTTGTTTCTTAACACAACTACACCATCCAGTAGGTAGATGTAGTATTGACTTTTGTTTTTTTTTTATTGACTTAATTTTTTTTTTTTTTTTCTTTTATGCATATTATTTTTTTTAAACTTTTAAAATAACATTTCTGCGTTCATTGATAATGATAATCAATATTTTAAATCGGTCAATTGGATCAGATGAGAATTGAAATTTGAAATAATCTTGTGGAGTGAAAGGAATACACACCCACGACATAAGAGTGAAATTACAGATTCAAAAGATGAAAAGGTTGATAAAGGACAGGAGTAGGACGTTCACGTTTTAGTTTTATTTACTACTGTTTTAGTGTTCATTATTTCCATTACTAGTACTAATTGTTGTTGTCAATATTCCATTCTTTTCTCTGATGAACCAAGTGAGTAGTCTGTTTTGCCACAGAAATAATTCTTCTGAACAGTGTCAACAAATAAATACTGGTTTAAAAAAAAAAAAAAAGCTAGGTTGTAAATTTCTAAGCAAGTTGGTCTTTCTTTATCATGGAATAATTGTTACGCCAATCATTCAGTTGTGTAGGCGAAAGCCTATGTGAGGGAGTTTCAGAAAATAAGCCCAAGCACCCGGAGGTGGGGTGCGAGGCGTCCCTAAAAGGGGTAGTGCCGAGGGGGCTTGGACAGTTTTTGTATGGTTTTAGCCGTAAACCTATTTTCCTTTAACATTCTGGAAGTGATTTTGTTTGCTTCAAAGCAAAAATTTTATCCTGCCACTGCAGGTGACTCAGATGAATGAATGATGATAGCATGTTTGAATTTTACAGTTGTGTTGTCATATCCTGCTATGGCAACAGAAAATGACCATGACTGAAATTTAGTGCTGTAGAGGAGCCTTAAAAAATAATGCAGTGGAAAGGAAAGTAGTGACTAAATACAATGTGTTAACGGTTAAACCATGACCTTGTGTCACATTAAGTAGCGATGCTAAAAAATACACCCTTTATTAAACATACTTGGCTCATCCTAACTAAATGAATGATTATAAGTTCATTCAAAAGTATGGGTAAGAGGCAACCAATGAGCGACATTGCCTGCTCTAGAAGGTTAAAAACGTCCCCTAACCAATACAAATTACAACCAAAATTGGTACAACAATCTATGATACTGGTTTTCGCAAACAAACTGCTAAAAAAAAATAATAGATTTTTTTTTTTTTTTTTTTTTAATACATAATTTTCAAGAACTTTCAACCAGTTACTGTTTGGAGAAAATACAAAAATGTTCCAGTTATCTCTTAAAAATAGACAACTACTAATCTTTGCAACAGGTCGTGGTCAGTCGGCCCAAAATACCAGCTAGCTGCTAACCTATGCATAAGCCAAGTGACTCGCTTTACCCAAAGAGAGAAGTAAAAAGCGGTTAAAGATCAAAAGACTCACCGACAATTGTAATCATGATAGCTTCTTTATTCTCTCTCTCTACTTCTCTACATTTACTAAAAAATATGAACTTTCTTATCTGCACTTCAACAAACATTTCAAATAAGTTTAGTTCACTTACTTACTATGGAAAAAATACATCCGTAGAAAATCAGCTTAAAAAATTTAAAAAACTTTGTAAAAAGTATAAATTAGCTTTAAACTTTGTCATAATTATTGCAAATTTAATTAATAATTGTAACTAAAACACCACTCGCTGCTATAGACTTTCCACCTGAGGAAAATATGCAGCTATTTTGACCACAAGGCAGGTTAATTAGTAATTGCTGCAAACAAACATTTTCTCAGTCCCATACTAAGCTAGGTTTAAGTCGAGCGGTTAATAAGTGGAAGTACACTTAGTGTACTCAACTCTCATACAATTGGAAGTGAGCTTTTAAGTCTTCTTAGTGCATTATGCGACCTTTTCCAAAAAAAACAAAAGTTACAAAATTTTGTAACTTTTGTTTTTTGAAGTTCGCTTCGAGTTTCGCAGCAAATTAATATTTTTTTTAATCAGTTTCATATTCATTTTTTTTTTTTTTTTTAATTCTTATTTAAACTTTCTTTTAGTTTTACATGACTTCTTAACAGAGACAGGCGTTTATTCAGTTTTATTTTTAGTTTTTAAACTTTTTACTCCACTGCTATGACAATTTTTCCTTCCTGTATCAAACATTATTTAAGTAAGAGAATGCCTTAAGCTCTCTTTCATTGCGAGTAAAAAGGTTTTTAAAAAGTCATACTTGTGTTGGATAAGGTCCGAGACTCTAGACTGGAACATGTATAATTTAATAATATTATTAATTCTTCTAAGTAGGTTATATTTGCAGCCTGAATAAATTAGGTCACTTGAATAAACAAAAAAGTTCGTGAAGAATTGATTTGAGCTCGGATTTTTTGCTATTGTAATTGCTTTTTTCTTTTTTTTTCTTTCTTTTATGTATGTATGTGTGATTTAAATATTTTCTATAGAAAGAATCATTTGAATTTTTGAAACTGAATCTTAAATCATTTTTTTCACTGAAATTTGCATGTTTTATTTTTTATAAAGAAAAGGCCTCTTTTAAAAATTAATCACTGACTTTGTTTCATTGAATAAAATATAAAGATATGACTTTTTTTAGTGTTAAAAAAAACAAAAAAAAATTTGAAAACTGAAAATAATATTCATCGTAGTAACTGCGTGTTGGTAAACATTAAACTAAGTAAAAAAACAAAACAAAAAACGCTAAAACACAAACATTGACAAAGCCACGTGGTGACTTTTTAACCAATTCACCTTTGACGTGTCTGTGTGTTTGTAGAAGGTAGATGATGAACATTTCACAATCTCCCACATTATTGTGTCACATTCTGTTACGACGTGTGTGGTCACACGGATAAAAATGTTACCTGATTTAAGAAAGGATTTCAAAACATTTTGAATTTTGATACTTGGTCAGTTTCTTAGGAATTGGTTCCAACTGAAAACTTTTCAGCATTACGCTTTTTTTAGTAAAGCGTAAGAAGAGGATGCCTAGTTTCGGGTCGTTGTTTTTATTTTTATTTATGCTTGCCTCCCCAGTGCAAAATTAATTCACGAATAATATTCAAATTACATTGCTGTTGTAATTTTTTTTTCTCCTACGAAAAGAGAAAATTAATCGGAAACTTATTTCTTTGTGGGAAATTTAATTTCCCCACCTTGAATCAGAATATTTTTATTTTTTAATCAAGCACAAAAAAGAAAAAGTTTTAAATTAATAATTGATTTAATTTGTTTGCTATTGTTATAAAACGGTAGTGTCTGTTACTTTTTTAGATGTCAGTTCAGTCAGTTATGTGCCATGCGTGTTCTGTTGTGCGTAGGCGATCATGTATCTTTCGATACATGACTGACGAAGCAGATTTTTTTCCACAGTAGGTTGCCATTTCTTTCTGCGGTAGATCAGTTGCCATTCAAGGCTATAGAACCCAGTCTGTCCTATTTAGATGGGTGGAGAAGAGGATTCATACCTTTCCCGATGGTATTAGCACGTAAGTGAATGTAATGGATTGGACTGGAATTCAAACACGGCTATCCGATTCCTCAATCCGAGCTGCTATCCATTACTCCACCATGCCTCCTTTTAGATGTAAATAACTTTAATTTAAAAATAATATGAATTTCAGAATATGAGTTCAGGAGAAAATTCATTAAAATTACGTTATTTTCTTAATCAAGAGCTTATATATATATATATATATATATATATATATATATATAAAGACATTGTTATGTTTAACGTTCTTTTTTATAAATACAAGTATTTAAGTAAATGCTCTGTTTATAATAAACAGTATTAAATAACGTTTACCGGCCTTAAATACTTGTATCTATAAAAAAGAATGTTAAACATAAAAATGTCTTGAATAAATAAATTGTCGGACTTTGTCCATTTCTTTATATATATATATATATATATATATATATATATATATATATATATATATAAATATATATATGAAAGGATAAATCCTATTTCTTACAAGAATGTCACAAATTAAATAATATGACATGCAAAAGTTGAACATAATTTTGTTTGAGGATTATTCACTTTACCCGTAAAAAATCGTGATAATTATATTATTTATGCCTTTAGGCACTTCTTACTGGGATACATTACTTTATGGCTGGGATCAAAGTATAGTACCACTTTTCAGGTGGATAAACTACATTTCATCTCCCAGTTGTGTCTCTGTGGACTGAGTGCAACTGGAATGTTATTGGGAGGTGCACAGTCTTGGGTGGAGGAAAACAGCTGCCCATGGCTTAAACCTCTCTCATTGCATTAAAGAGGAGGTGATCAGTAGTAATACCGATAACAGCGGTTGCAAGGACAATTTTTCAACCTGGCCCCAGTGCACATGATGGGCTTCCCATATTAAACTAACTTTGTGTTACATCTTGCCAGTGGGGGTAAGAAAATACAATTGCTTCTTTGGCTGAGATCAAAATGTAGTATCTGTTACCTCCTTATTTTAGATTGGAGAAGGTGCCTGGTCCTGGGTATTCCAACTCTGTAGCAGCACCTTCCTCATTACACCAAGAGTTTGGATCAGAATATAAATGACAGTAGTGGGAACTGGGCAGTTTTTCCCTTGTGCCAGTATGCACATTCATGAGTATGAGCTCCCACCTTAAAAACAACTTTGTGTCATGTTCTGCCTTAATGTGTGTGTGTGTGTGTGTGGGGGGGGTTCTGATAAATAATTGTTTCTCTGCCTTTTATCCAGGATCTGTTTTCCTCGTTTAACAATGGAGAAGTCATCTGGTTTTGGGTATTCCAATTTTTCTCATTGCATCTAAGAAGTAGAGTTGGTGTAATATCGACAGCAACATGACATGGGGACTGGATAATTTTGTCCTTGGCCGTATATCCATGTATGGATAATCCACCTTTTAAAAAAAAACAAAAAAAAAACCCCCTTTTTTTTTTTTTTTTTTTTTTTTTTTTTTTCACATCCTACCTTTGTGGAGAAGTCAGTAAATATTATAGCCTTTTGGTATTTGGGCCAGGATCAATGTGTAGTATTGATTCATATTAATCAATGGAGATGGTTCCTGGTTCTGGAGATTCACACCTCACAGCAGCACCTTCCTCATTGCATAAAAGAAGAGTAATATCTATGACAGTAGTCATAGGGAGTGGGCAGTTTTTGTCCTTGATGCACACATAGGGTAAAGCGGGACACAATGTAATACGTATTTAAGGGTGAAATTATATAACACTGAAATAGGCTATTGTTTTTATTTTCACTTAAGTGTTTCTTTCCTTTTCTCACCTCATCATTTGAAAACCATTTTAGTTGTTACAATTTGCCCCCCACAGTCTGCTACATTTTACCCTTTTTGGTGGGGTAAAAAGTACCACTTTACATTTTTTTTTATTTTTCACTTTAAGTTCTTAAATTAAAATGGCATCCAGAATAGTTCCTCATCTTAATGTTCACTTAACTCTAATGTTCATGTACAACTTAGAGAACCATGTCTGTCTTTAACTATATGGTCAGTATGGTAATTTGAATAAAGCTGTTACTTTGTGCCCCGCTTTACTCTACATGTATGGACACCCCGCTATTAAAGAAAAGAAAATGAACCTTATGTCACACCTTGTCTTTTGTGGGGAGGTTGGCACATACTATTGCTGCTTTTCAGACTTTTAGCCCGAGATCAAGGCATAATATCTGTTCTCTTGTGTAAACTATCACCCCCCTACCACCACCACCATACACACATACGTATTTGGGATTCCAATCCTGTGACAGCATCTTCATTGCATTAAAGAAGGTGGGTTAGGGAATACTAACAGCTGTGCCAATTTTTGTCCTTGTTTGTGTGAATACATACCTATGCCCCCCCCCCCCTACAATAAAGTGACTTTGTGTCACATCCTAACACTTGTGGTGGGGCGGTAAGTAAATACTATATCTGTGCATTCTGGAGAAAATATTACACATAATATACACATTGTGTTATGTCTGTTTACATGGATTATTTTATACTTCAGTTTTCACTGGAGATTAAGTGACAGCAAGTCTCCTTAATTTTCCAGCACTCTCTTCAATATTTGGATTTTATTTAATTATAGCAAAATATCTCTAATTCTCCTACTATTTAATAAATACTACTTTAACTGCTACACTTTGATCAATCACAAAATGTAGCAATGGGATAGTTACACACATTGTTTTCTTCCCTCACACCTCAAGAGAAGTACACATATCTTATTGACAAATCAATCATGCAGACAAATCATATGACATGTGCTATATCAGCTGCTTCATTTTTATTATAGACAGCATTCTACCTTAAAAATTTTCTTGACCCAATTATACAGCTTGATACTGAGTTATACCTTAGAGCAGTGGTTTCCAACTCTTATTTTGGCTATATCTCAGCTAAGCATCTCTAAAGTCCTTACATATAATTCTAACTATTCAAAAAAGTGAACTATTCACATGGCAGAAACCTAAAAGGGCATTAACTTTTCTCAAGAACTTTAGATTGCATATATGCAATAGTATTATCATTTAATTTTAGATTTTTACAATATTTATGAAATATATATACACACATACACCTGCATAATTACATGTTTACATACCTACACAAATATTTTATGCATGCATACTGTATATGCACTGTATGTATTAACTTGCATACAGATTCACTAGAAAAAAAAAATTAACTTAATAACTCATTCTCAAATTGCTCCCCAACCCCAGATTAATTAGTAACACTTGTATCACTAAAGCATTATCCCCACCCCCCAAAAAATTATTATCCCCACCCCCCAAAAAATTATTATACAGTGGAACCTTGGTTCATGAATTTAATTCATTTCTGAAGGCTGTTCGTAACCTGAAATGCTTGTAAACCCAAACTATTTTTCTGATAGGAATCAATGTAGAAAAAGTCACAGTACAATAAAATTGGAAAAGAAAAGCACAACACACATGTGTATAAAACATGGCAGTCAACCCGGAAATTATTCCATTCATGTTAACTTAGTTCAGCAATGTTCAAAAACTGAAATTTTGTTCGATAACTGAGGCATTCATCTTGAATTTTCTGTTCAAAAACAGATTTGTTTGATCTGTGAGACATTCGATAACTGAGGTTTCTCTGCAATCTAAAAATATTTTCTGGCTTTAAATAACCTGCAAAGGGTTGATGTCATAAAAAATAAATTGTTCGGTTTTCTCTGTATATTCAGACGTATTTCTATTTTTGAATAAATTACTGTATTTTATTTATGTTAGCTAGCTTAAAGCTGCACTTTGTGCAGACTTTTATGCTTGCTTCTCTGGAGGGTTAATTGGGCCTC
The DNA here is from genome assembly GCA_903632075.3 of Acanthosepion pharaonis. Taxonomy (NCBI): domain Eukaryota; kingdom Metazoa; phylum Mollusca; class Cephalopoda; order Sepiida; family Sepiidae; genus Acanthosepion; species Acanthosepion pharaonis. The sequence continues at coordinate 299,202 of CAHIKZ030001369.1, read as the reverse complement.
TGGCCCAGCTTAGAAAACTGCAATGACAATGTTATAGAAATAACTTTGAATTCCTCAGTTCAGTACATGGAACTTCAAAACCTCATTTTAACTCTGATTTGGACTATAAGTTCAATTCTGATCAAGACTGATTTTAGCTGAAATTCCAATTCAGGCCAAAAATTAAGTTCTTCAAATCACAAACTTTGCAGACCTTCAAAAACCATTATGAAACCTCTCGCTTTAACTCTGATTCCTTGGCATTTTGAAGAAATAGATTTTTCTTCCTTAATTCACTAAAGTTTGGAGATATTTTAAACTAAATTTAAAACCAAAATGTAATAATTCAGTGTTTGTATTACTTTAAACTCGATATAAATTAAACTTATAGTCACTATATGCTTTTTGTTTTTCAATTTTTTAATTTTTAACTGTTTGCTCCTCATCCAGACCTAAATCTCAATGCTGGATGTTCAAGTACCAGATGAAGGGTAAATTATCAATCACAGGATCATCCTGATTCCAAAAACATATAATGTCTATGTAGAGCATGTGAGGTCTGAGTTAGTGGGGTTTCAGACATCTTAACAGACAGACAGAATTTGCTATTTACTTATTTAGAAGATTAAAAAAAAACAAAAACAAAAAAACAAATTTGTTACAAATTTCTATTCAAATAAAGACATCTTGAATCATTCACTAATGTTCTTTAATGAGAAATTAATCTTTCCTATGAGAGGAAATGACAAACATTTGACAGAAAATAACTCTTAATGAGAGAGACTTGATTAAGAATACAGAGTAGTGATTATGATGAAAGATTAGGTTAAAGAATCAGAACTTCTCTAGTATTTGAAGGTAAGAAGAAAAAAATGTATGTTATAAACTAAGTTCACACTAGTGTCCTTATCTTGGTTGTTATATTCCCATTATTTTGGACAATGTACCCTCTGGTCTTCTTTAGATGTTTGTTGCAATTACAATTGTATGAATGTTGAAACTAACCCTTTATTCAATCTATAGGAGTAGGCTGTTCATGCTAAGAGATATTTCATGAGTTCATTCTGTGCTAGACCTATATAACTCACCCTGGCAGTTCCATTCATCAAATCACTTAATAGAGTGGAAGTCTAAAGAGGAGATGAGTGCTTAGCCTTTTGTAGATGTTGATGGAAAAGAACTGTAGAAATTGATTTGCAGTCTGCAATTTGCTGGACAGCCATTATTCACTTTAGACTCCTACTGAATTTTGTTAGTTGCATTTTTTCTTTCAGAAAGTCTATCAAATAGATGTTACAAAGAAACCAAACACTACACTTCCATACAGTTTTATGAAACTTAATTTGCCCACTGTTATATATATATATATATATATATATATATATATATATATATATAAAAAAACAACAGATTAAAATGAGGTTTGTGGGCTTACCCTGATAACCAATCAGGTGACAGAACTTTTCCTCACTATTACATAATTTAGATGTTGTTAAATATATCTGACTATTGCAATGATGAGGCAGTCCATATGAAAAATTTTTAATTTTGTATTTAAAATAAAAGTAACTAAACTGAAAAAAATTCATTTTATATGTAAAATAAAGTAAAAAAGAAAAAACATGCACACAATTGTGGATGTGCTTGTTACGTTTTTTTTTTTTAATGTCTGCCACAAATGACCTTCTCTAGGATTCTATTTCAGGCTACATTATGCCATTACCTAAATTTTTCTTTTGGGTTAATTTTGAATTTAACTTAGTTCTGTCACCTGATTGGTTATCAGGCTAAGCCCACAAACCTCATTTTAATTTTGATCTGTTTTCTCATCTGTTCTCTTTCAAAAAAAAATATGGGGTATTTTGCTTTTGAAATTAAAAATAATCATTTACTCACCAGTTATTTACCATCGCCTGAAGCAAAATACGAAAGCTATTGTATAGCATTTATTTATTTATTTATTTATTTATTATTAGTATTATATATATTTTTTTTTTTTTTTTTTTTTACACATTTTTGCTTTAATCTCATTATAAATAATATAAAGCTGTTCTCTGTATTGAGCCATTTTTTAAAATTAAATGCTACAGACAGTGGAATTATACTCCATTTGTCCTTTATCTTATACCTGAGGATAGAATACGAGAGAGAGAAAGAGAGGACATTCACTTCAGAGAGGGACTTTCTCTTCCTGAAGGCTTTTATATATTCAATAATAATAAAAATTAACTCATTATTGCATAAGGTTTCCTTTAAATTTTAGCTCTTTACCTAATCTGTCTTCGTAATTTTAGAGATTGCAGATTTTAAATTTTAGGTAACCTTCTCTCTAAAACTTTCTAAGACACCCTGTTTGTTAAACTGTGAATTATGCCTGCCAGTGTATACATTTGATATACTTAATTCTCGCTGTTTCAGGCATTTAGTCAAAGTGCATCCACTAAAATTACTTTTATACTAATAAGAAATAATGTTGGATTAAAAATGAAATCATTTATTTTTTTCCCCTCAATTATATATGCCATTGTTACTAAAAACTGAACAAAAAGCAGTTGATGATTCAGGGAAGTAATTGTAAATTTTGATATCCCCCTCCATATATTTCGGACTATTGTCTTAATATATTAAATATATTTTAAAGAAAAAAAAAAATAATAATAATGAATGTGGATTCACTCTAAAATTGAATCTGTTACTCTTTGGTTTATGCTCCACCTACCATGAAATGTCATTGGGAACTTTTGAGGCAGACAGACAAACATGGATGAATATATAACTTTGTTGGTAGAGGTAAATAGAGAAACCACTGGTGGTTCTCTCCCCTGTTTTGTTTTATTTCTATTTTGGAGTTTCTTGCATTGATCTTTATCTTAACATAAATAGCAAATGACGTAAGCCAGGCCAATTTTTTAAAGTTCAACACAATTTATGTGCCTGTAGGAATCTCTGACATCCATTATTTATAGTAGATTTTTTTTTTTTTTTTTTTGCCTATTGGATGAATTACATAGCCAAGTGAGGCTAAAGAATGGATTTAGTGAAACTTTGTAATAAAACCAAAAAAAGACTAGTCTGTACAACTCTTGGGCGTACTGATAATGATTCATCTCAAAAATTCAAACAACTCACCTGTTTATTCTTGAAGGTGAAATTTACTTTAAAAATAAGCTTTTCCTTCCAACCTGTAGGCTTACCACAATATCATGTTAAAACACAATCACTGAAGTTAAGCAACATCAAATCTGGTCAGTACCTAGATATTTGGGAATACCAGGTGCTGTAAACTTGGATGTGTGGGTGGTGTAATAGATAATAGTTTGGAATTGTGAATTAGAGAGCCAAGATTCAGTTCAAGTCAGGTTTGTTATATTCACTTGTGTGCCAATATCCTTGGGAAAAGCATGAATTCATCTTTTTTCCCCCAGCTATAGGTTAATTAGTAAGACTTGTTTCAGCAAATCATTATCTCCCAAAAATTATTACAAACTAAAAATAATTTCTGACTTTAAATAACTTGTGAAGTGTTAATAAAAACATCCAACCTGTAAATACAATTAGAAATATTAACACAACAGATTTTTAAAATTTGTCTATATTTTTAGATTTGCCATTATAATTAGCCATGCTTCCATTCCTTGAGGTAGTGTTATGAAATGTGTTAATAAAATAATTTGTTTTCCTTTTTGCTAGTACTAGATTGCTTAGAACACCTACAAAGTCAAGTGGGTTCTAAATAATTATGTGCCAGACATTGTTATGACAATAGTAGAATCAAGAGGTATTGATAGCTTCAAAGCAAACAGTGCTCACAAGGAAGGGAAAAGTAAATAAATGAGCATTTTCAGGAATAAGTGCTACTTAGGTGGAGCTTACGGAGTTCCAGTCATGGGCTTATATGGAGCAGTCACGATAAGAGTAAGTCGGTTATGAACCCCCTGTTGACAGGTAACCAATTGATGGTGGAGATATAGAGACAAGTCAGAAAGCTGTGAGTCATGATGTAGAAATGGACAGAGGGGTGGTATGAGAGTTGAAAGTCAGTGATGGGAGTGATTTTGGGGCAAAAGAGATGATGGTGGCAGATGGATTTCTTTCTAGCCAAAGCAAAGTTCTGGTCTATTTGTTTAACATTAGGAAAAGCAGAAGTAATGGTAAAGATTTCCCAAGAGTCATTTATCGACCATGCCACTTGAATCTGTGGATAAATAACCCAATATTTCGGAAAAGGATTCATGTTTTTGTTTCTTGCTCCATCGTCATTTCATTTTCCATTTCCTTGTTGACTGTACACTCAGGGTTTTGCCAGTTTTTGTTTTGCTGATGCAAATGAAAATCAAGATACAACTCTTTGCTATGGTAACTAGACTTTATGAATTTAAGCACAATACTAGATTGAAGGTAAGGTCTCGTCAGTTCAGTTGAATTGGCTAGATGTAACCGTAAGTTCTATGCTAACAGTTTCTTTTCTTGCACTTCTAACTTGTGGAACTCTCTTCCACCTCCATGCTTTCCAGTCAACTTTGATCTTCAAAAATTTAAATGCAAAGTAAATCATTATCTGTTTTCTTGATTACTCTTCTATTGTTCTCACTTCTTAATGTTTCACTTTTTCTTTGTAAGCAATGAGTGTGTTGAGATTGGGGGAAAACATCTAAACAATTGCTCTCCCACCAACTATGGGGGCAATAGGCAGAGAGTGGGGAAAGAGATGGGAGGTAACAAAAATGACATTGCTTCAGAAACCACAGCAACTAGGAACAAAGTGCTCATGGAACTGACTTCACAAGACACCATGTCTTGCTGACTGCTGTTTTTCTCATTGCTTTTATTAGATCTCAACCAGTTGAAGAGAGACCTGTATCTAGACATGCCAAGCTATCTTTTTGCTAATGGGAAAAACCTGGATGTAAATGTTGATAAACATGTCTATATGCAATCCAAGGCCTTTTTTGTATCTGTACCAATAAGTGTTCACCACATTCTTATTATTTCACATTCAGTGACCCTTTGTATCTTAGTGGCTTTACTGCCTTGTCTGGGATAAAATTATTAATAAACAAAAAGCAAAATCATGGTTGATTTGTCCAGTTGGGGAAATATTGTCTAAAGGCCTTAGTGGTATGTTTAGTTACTTTTAACACTCTTTCTTTTTTTTTTTGTTTTTTCTTGGTCACATAAATTGTGCATGTTACAGTGGTAATTATTTATTTATTTATTAATCCTTTCAGTTAAGACTACTATTGAACCCATTAACTTTCTGTTAGTACTGTTTCTCTACCAGTTGCATAGATAGGCAAGACTTAAATGACTAATACATTGGTTTGATTTGCAGTTGACTACAACACCATGTATAAACCAATTCTCTTTAACTGAATACTATGGTTGCTAGAAGAAACTATAACCAACAGTACTGAATTGTACTTACTATGTAAATATGAAAGCAATTAAAATAAAATGGCATGATTACTAAATCTGATTCTTCATAGCACACTCACTGCTTGTCATGTAGGTCAACAAGTAGTGTGTCCCTTTGACAGAGAAGAATGGAAGAAACTAGTTGATAGCGTCAAGTTCACTTGTTATAAAAGTACTGTGGGGCACTATTAGGGCACAGCAGGGTTTTCAAAAATATTTTATATCATTTAGTTAATTTTCTTATATGTTGTTTTGAATGTTCTTTCTAGTTTTTTTATTGAATTAACAAAAATTTACAAAAAACAAATGACAAATGGTTTTATTTTGAAAAAATCAAATTAAAAGGCTAATATTTTCAAAAAACTAAAGTTATAAAAGATAGGTTTCATTTTTTAGTTAAAGCTGCTTGTAATTCGCACAAATATAACTAAAACCAGACACTTTGTAGTTACTTGAGCAAAGTACCCAGAAAGCTGATCATGAAAATTTGATCTGTTACTTGCTGAGTATTAAGGAAAATATTTTGTGAAGGTGTTCAAATACTCAATGGTACTAATGGATGGTTAATGCCCAGTGTATGAAAAGACAAAGCAACTGGTACTAATTATAAAGATTAAAAAGTCATGTATTAAGCATTGGTTTATAACCCCCCCCCCCCAAAAAAAAACCTGGTATTACAAGGTAAACTAAAAAAGTCCTTGACCTTCTTGACTTATTAGGGGGGGGAGGTATGCAGCAAATTTGACATACCGTTAGTCCTCAAATTAATCCTCATCAGCATCCAGAACCTTCTGCTGTGCATTGTCCTGGTGGTAAAAATCAGGTATCTTTGATGCAAAGAAGTCTGTAAGTGCCTGCTTTAAGTCCTGCCTAAATTATGAAGGATATCCCACAAAGGTGGTTGCCTAGGGAATGGAAGAGGTGGTAATCTGTTGGCTCAATATCTGGAGAATAAACTGGTTGGTACAGTGTCTCCAAGCCAAGTCACCATGTGCTATCCCTGGTCACATGATGCCTGATATTGTCATATAGGAACAGTACACCCTTGTGATTAAGCAATGCTGGCTCCTTCTGTATCAGTGCTTGTTGCACATGTTTCCACTGCTGCAAGTACAGGTTTGCACTGATAGTTTGGCCTGTTGGTAGCAGCTCATAGTGCACCACTTGTTGACTAGTCCCCCAGATATAGAGCACGAACTTGCTTGGGTGTACACGTGTTCTTGTGATGTGATGCACTGGGTCCTATGGTGACACTAAAGCATGCCAGATATAGGTTATCATACAAGAACCTACTTTTCATCATTGATGAGCACTTTATCAAATATGGGTACATTGCAGTGCCATGAAAGCAACAAGAAACAGGCTGTTTGTTACTCGTTTTTAAACAGCGTGAGGGTGTACTTGCTTGCTCAACTTGTAACCCTTCCTTATGCAGTGCAGGTGAAGTCTGTTTCATCAGAAACCTGGAAGTGTTTGGAAAGCTCACCACAGGTTTGGCTGTTGAGCTCCTTTTTGGCCACCTTCAGGTCCTTATCATCCAGGACCTGTAGCCAGCCACAAAGGGACAGATCTCCTGACTTGAATTTCTGGAACCAATGCCTGGTGTTGCATTGACACACAGCATTATCCTCAAAGGCTTGATGTATTTGGTGACTTGATGCAGCTGTGACAAGTCCACCTTAAAAGCAGACAACTTGCAATTACCTGCTTTGACATCACCATGTTTCTTTGCCACTTCATTTTTTCTCTCTCTCTCCCCCTTTTTTCTCTCTCTCTCCCCCTTTTTTCTCTCTCTCCCCCCTTTTCTCTCTCTCTCCCCCTTTTCTCTCTCTCTCCCCCTTTTTCTCTCTCTCCCCTTTTCTCTCTCCCCTTTTCTCTCTCTCCCCCTCTCTCTCCTCCTCCCCTTTTCTCTCTCTCCCCTTTTTCTCTCTCTCTCCCCTTTTTCTCTCTCTCCCCCCCTTCTCTCCCCCCTTTTCTCTCTCTCTCCCCCCTTTTCTCTCTCTCTCTCCCCTTTTTCTCTCTCTCTCCCCCCTTTTTCTCTCTCTCCCCCCCTTTTTCTCTCTCTCTCCCCTTTTTCTCTCTCTCTCCCCTTTTCTCTCTCTCTCCCCCTTTTTTCTCTCTCTCTCCCCCTTTTTTCTCTCTCTCTCCCCTTTTTCTCTCTCTCTCCCCCTTTTCTCTCTCTCTCCCCCCTTTTCTCTCTCTCTCCCCTTTTTCTCTCTCTCCCCCCTTTTTTCTCTCTCTCCCCCTTTTTCTCTCTCTCTCCCCTTTTCTCTCTCTCCCCTTTTCTCTCTCTCTCCCCCTTTTCTCTCTCTCTCCCCCTTTTTCTCTCTCTCTCCCCTTTTTCTCTCTCTCCCCCTTTTCTCCCCTTTTTTTCTCTCTCTCCCCCCTTTTTTTTCTCTCTCCCCCCTTTTCTCTCTCTCTCCCCCTTTTTTACAACTGATACTCCATCTACTTTTGTAATTTATTTAAAGAGACAAGTCACAATCCTTAAAATATTTTAACTTCCCTTGTGCATTATGTTTAGATATTGTTTCATTTCCTGTATTCTGTTAACAGATTTAGGCCCCATTTTAAAATAATGCTTCAAATTTGCCAGAAACTCAGTACTTGAATCTCTCATAACATCAGAGATATGAAGGCACTGCTGGATAATACTGATAATGATATATACATATAGTCTTTAGATGGATAAATGATAAAACGTTTCTGTTAAAAATAAAATTCTTTAAACAATATTGGTGACTTCTTCACATTTTTTTTTTTTAATCTGATAAAATTGTTATTGTGACTCACCTAAATTTTATTTGTTCTGTCTATTTTTTTTGTGACTTTTTCAGGCTCTGAAATTGCAACAATTTTTGTTTACTTTTTAACCAATTTCTAGTGGAATTGTTATTGTATTTTACAGCATCAAATATACAATATTTTTTGCCCTAAGACAAACCTTGAAAATTTAATCAATATTTATAGTTGAGTTTGGACTAAATTCTTCATTTTTATTGTTTTGGGCAGAAACATTCTGGATTTCCACTGGTGTCAATTTTGACATTTGTTCATTCTCTCTTATCCATGTCACATCTGGTATCTGCACTTGTGTGTTTTTGTAATTCTACTTGGGGCTTGGAATGCAAAACCTTCAACTTCCTCTATCTTTTGACACTTCCAACTCCTCTTTATGTAATTAAGTGATCATGGCCTATGGACCTCATAAAGCCTATGCATATGCTCCTAACTTGAGTAGGCCTATATCATTATAACTGATTTATATCAAAGAATGAAGATATTGTAGCTTTTATATCATACCTATTCAATATTTTCTAACAGAATTAGAGAAAATCTTTGAAAGGATTTAAAAGAAATAATAAAAATAAAATGTAATGTAAGACACACACACACACACACATATATATATATATATATATATATATATATATATATATTTGGAAATAAGTACAGAACAAAAATAAAACTGCTTTCTAACAAGTTAAAATATAATCTTTTACAGGATGTAACAGACATAAAAATAGAATGACTTTAACAAAGAAGTTGAGATGAATTTCTTTAAAAGAAATACTAATTATAGAGTAGAAGAAATGAAAATTCTATAATGTAAGACTTTTTTTACATAAAGTGTAAATTCAACTGGAGTCTGAGTTGGTAAAACTGCAGTGACTCCTTAACTGCTTCTGACTCCAACTCCAAAGCCCTGATTCTACTAGCTGGATCATGTACTAATATACAATGTTATTAGGATATTATTCTCTTGCTCTGTCTGTTGAACCTATGACCTTTTGCCAGTGACCTGCTAGCTCGATCTTTTTAATTTTTCCATTGTTTATAGACTATCATGGTTGTTTTTTTTGTAAATTTGTAATACATCTTAAACTGGAGGATAGTCTGTTTGGGACAAGTATCTAACCATTTTGAGTCTCTCAAGAGCAAGTTGCAGTCAGCAACTTCACTGAGCATGAATGAACACACACCATTGAGAAGTTACACCATCTTCAGTAAAATGCCATTAACCTGAGCTTACTATATAATTGTTACATTCACAATTACCCAGCAGGTATATTCATGTTTTCATTTTCAGTAAAACATTGCATCACTCGGATATTTTTGGTTCCCTCTACCTACATAGACCAGGCTTTTATAAATAATTATTCTGTTAGTAATATTTACAGTATGATTCGTAAAAACGCTTTTAAGTAGGCGCGCAAGGGGGTTGTCAGTGATGTTTTGACTTGGTTCATCGGGGAGTTTCGGGTCTTTCAACATCATACTCCACATCACCAAATCGACCCAATCAGGGAGATCAACCCCTGATTCCCCCTTCTGATTAAACGCTACCAGCTACTCTGGCCTTTTTAAAGAATAAGAGGAAGAAAGACCACATATTCAGCGCATCAGATTGGATGTTAGTAACAACTAATCTGCTACTTGTGGACTAAATTTTAAATGGCCCTGGTGGGGACTGGCTTCTTTTCTTATTTAGGTGGATTGCAGTTTGATGGATAACTGAGGAGGTAATCTTAATGTTCCTAAATCTTAACCTATTTCCTTAAGTATTTTAAGGTTTAATTATTTGCCGTTTTTATTTTGTACTTTTTTCCTTTTCTTTGGCGGGGATACTTGAACTCAACGCTATTATCACATTTTATCGTTAGCCTGTTTCTTAATACAAATAATATATACAAAAAAGGGAAGGCTTACGTTCAAAAAAAAAAAAAAATTTTTTTTAAATTATATTTATATATATATATATATCACTAAAAACCGATGACAAACTAATAAAATAAAGATGATCTATGCAAACAATATTTGGCAATGATCAAGGGGAAAAACACTATAAATACACTATATGCGCATTATAATTCCGATTTAAAATATACAAAAATGTGAAATGTTCGTCTAAAAATAAGAAAAATAAATAAATTAGACAAAGGGTCTAACGTTCGAATAATAATAAAAAAAAAAAAAAAACGTCTTACGTTCGAAAAAATAAAAATAGACAAAAGGCCTTACATTCAAAAATATATATATATATATATATATATATATATATATATATATATATATATATATATATATATATATATATATATATATATACAAGGTCTTGCATTCGAATAAAAAAAAAAAACTAATTATGAGAATAATGGACAAAAAGTCTTACGAGATGTCGCGCTGAAACCGCTAAAAAGGTAAATAGTAACTTAAAAGGTACCGCATATAACACGGGTTTAACATAAAAACAACATATTTACAAATCATACAATTTACAAATTGACAAGATAAATTCTTTGGCTGTACTTGTACAATTCAATTCGTGTATTTACTCACATTCGCACACACACACACACACACAAAAAAAAAAAAATTATAAATGTTTTTAAATTAAAAATGTTTACAATATTGCCATTATATTAAAATTATTTACAAATTTTCCCGGCTTGATAATTATTTGTTACATTGATGTCCAAGAGCTATCACGCTTAATCCATAACCATTTTGCTGTCCTTTCTGCTGTATTAGTTATGGTCCAAATCACCTTTCTTTTGTTAGCACCTACTACGCCAATATCAGTTAGAGCTTTGCGTAGGGACCTTGCAGCAAAACCCCTTACACCCACCTCGATTGGCAAACAGCTTGATTTCCACCCATTGTTTTAGCAACTCGCTAATAGTTTGTCGTATTTTAACATCTTCCGTTCATGGGCTTCTTCTGCATGCTCTTCCCAAGGCACTGTCAGTTCCCACATTATAACCTTTTTAATATTGTTAGAGTAGAACACTAAGTCGGGGCGTAATAATGTTTGCACGATGTGGTTAGGGAATTTTAGTCTTTTCCCTAAGTCGACCCTTAATTCCCAGTCTGTTGCCAGTGATAGAGTATTTGCTACATTCTTTTGCTTTTTGGGGGGGTTTCTCACCAGCTCTATGGAACTCTAGGGCTCTTTTATCTGTGTTTAAAGTATTGGTGCTGATGGCCATACTAACTATCTCTTTTAAGATTTCATCATGCCGCCATCTGTACCGGCCTTCCGGATTTGTCAACTCTTTAACCAAGTTTCTAGTAGGTCTTTTGTTTCTTGGATTGCTGTTGTGTCTTTTAGAGAGTGATCTATACGTTTTCCAAGGTTTTTTACGGGCATTTCCCTAATTGTTGGTATGTCTCCCTCGGTTAGTCTGAATCGCTCTTTATCTAATATGTTACCTTTCCTTAAAATGAGTGACCTTGATTTCGCGGGGTTGAAGCTCATTCGGGCCCATGCGATCTGCTTTTCAATCACCTTTAGCAGCCATCTCGCGCCAATAACGGACATAGTAGTTATTGTCATGTCATCCATGTAGGCTCTTATAGGAGGTTGCCTTAATCCTGATCTGGTGACTGGCCCTTTACATTCTGTTTCTGCCGCTTTAATTAACATGTTCATGGCTAGACAGAAGAGGGTCGCTGAGATTGTGCATCCTGTTATGATGCCTTTCTCCAATTTATGCCATGCCGAGGCTGTATTTCCTGATAACGTTCTCATTTGGAAGTTATTGTAGTAATCAGCGATTAATTCAGTAATTTTACTTGGTACATAATGGTGATGGAGGGCTTCTTCTACTAGTTTATGTGGTATTGATCCGTAGGCGTTTTTAAGATCTAACCACACGATTGCTATATTGCCCCTATTTGCCTTCGCTTCTTTTAACAATTGCGATACAACCCCTATATGCTCCATACATCCCGATATTCCTGGTACTCCACCTTTTTGCACAGAGGTATCTATGTACTTATTTTTAAGAAGGAAATCTGCCAAGCATCGGTTTAAGATGCTAAAAAATGTTTTACCCTCTGTGTTCAACAAGGAGATGCATCTAAATTGGTCTATCCTTCTGGATTCCTCCTCTTTAGGGATCCAAATGCCTTCGGAGTGTCTCCATTGTCCAGTTATTTTCCCTCTTCTCCAAATAACTTTTAGTAACTTCCATAACATCCGACGGAGCTTTGGACAACGTTTGTAAACTGTATGGAGGCCGTTCTGGCTGCGTTAATTTCCATCCAAGTTGGTTCTTTCAAGTCAAAAGGCATTAATGGTATATTAGGGATTATCAGGGACATGTTTTCTACAAATTCTAGCTGTCTGTTTGGATCACTCAGGGTTTCTTGTAGGAAAGCATTGATTTCACTAGGGGTACTCTCCAACTGACCACTTCGTTTTTCCCCTAACAGCTTCTTTGTGAAATTGAATGGATTTTAGAGAAATACCATACGTTTCTTTGCCCTTTCTTTCCTCCTTCATCTACGCCATTCTGCTCTACGTAAAGATTTAATTCTTAAACGAACTAGGTCTCGAAGCTCTCGTAAGGGTTGTCTCTCTTCGGGTTTCGCAATTTTAAATTGCATATGCATATAATAGCCATACTTGGCTATTATATGCAAGTTATATTAAGGCTTGCATTAATTTTTGACCACTGACAATCACTTTCTCCATGATTTCCAATGCATGTTTATAGTAAAATTATTAAGAATCTGGTGAGGCAGTTATGGCAAAAGGAATTTGCAAACTGTCTTAGAAATGGAGGGAAGTTAGGATGTGTATATGATATTGGAAAAGGAGTTCTTTGAAAGGGGAGCAAGGTGTCAGTACCTAAAGTAGGCTAGATTTATTTATTTTTTTTATACACCTGTAAAAGTTTTAAATATAAATAAATAAAACAAAACTGGTTATAAACATCCTAATATCAATGATTTGGTTTACTGACACATTTTCTATCTAGATGATTATTACATGACCCACTGCATTACATATATATGAATTGGGATCAAATACAGATCAGAATCTGACAGAATAAGATAAGGGACAAATAAGAAACGTTTCCTCATATATATATATATATATATATATATATATATATATATATATATATTAGTTAATCAGAAAAGAGTTCCACTTTGTTATATTACTTACATGCAAATACCCTTGGGAAAGGTATGAATTCTCCTTCCTCCCCCCCTAGAAAGACTTGTAACACTAAACAATTATCACAAAAAAAAAAAAATATATGCAATCTAAAAATATTTTGTGCAAAAGGTTGATAATCTGTTAAAAAAACCAAATCAATCGACCAAATGCTGTGCAAATAAACATTCCTAACATACATTCTTTGAATGCTCTGAGATGTGTTGTCAGTTATATTTTCCTGGCTTCATAAAATTTTTTTATGTTTCTTTGGTTAGGTTTTATGACTTTTTGAGACATTATTTTTATTCATTTTTTTTTTTCTTAAATGTTTTTTCTACAATTCTGGTACCATTCATGGTTCTTCAATGAAAATAAAGAAAAATTTTTTTTTTTTATATTACTGTCAACTCATTTTGCCACTATTTAAAAAGGTAACAAAAAATTAAAATTCCTATCATGGTTATCATGATTGATAGTTATTATTGCAGTATTTGTGAAATGTGTTGATAATACTAAGTACTGATACATATGAAAGCATTTCATCAAATAAATTATCAACACTGTCTGCTCATTGTAACAATAACTATATTTTCAAAATTTATTACTATCAGGAATTTTATCATGTTGCATTTCTACCACTACTACTCCACTTCACATTAGTCCTTTTCTGCACTAACGCATTAAATATCTTTGTTGGTAAGGAAAAAAAAGAGGGTTAAGTACTAAATTTGTCAATTTTTGAATGAAAGTATGTTTGAGCAGATATCAGCACACTTGTTCATTATTTACACATACGCAAAATAAAATTTTTTTACAAAATACAACTTCATTTTATTTTACTTTGACAAGAGACACAGGCATTCCCCATTTTTCTCAGGCTTATATTTTGTCTAATGGCCTAATAATACACAATAAATATTATTATTCTATCTTTTTCAATTTCTCTCTCTCATGGCATGGTGAGTCTTAACTGAAGGTTTGATCTGGTGGAATTAAGGAATATAGTTTGCATCTATTGATAATTAATCCACAAGTTTACATTTCAATACACTTTTCTGAACATTGGCCATGAAAATAGCAATATCTGGAAGAATCATTTTGTTGTTCTCAAAAATACTTGAGTAATATTTGCTTGCAAAAAAAAAATAATAATAATAATTATTCATAAAATCTAAAATGTTTCAGCTTTAAATAACTTACAAATGGTTAATAATCCATAAAAAAAAAATGAATTAAATCAAATTGATAAATGTAAATGAGTAATTGAATAGCAAAATGGAGAAAATTCCCAAAATATTAAATCCCGAGAAGGAACATTTCAAATTAATGGGGTTTTATTGATGAAGTCAGTCTTATCTATTTCAGGTCAGGAGCAGAATACAAAAAAAAAACAATTTTATATTGAACTTGAAAGATACACCAGACCTCAAAATTTACATTTAAAGATGAATGTCCTTGTATTTCAATGTTTAACTTAGCCTATTCAACCTACTACCATTTTTCTTAGTGCCTCTTTATGACATTTGAAATATAAAATTGTAACCAGTATTTGTTGTCTTTCCTCCACATTGTATATAAATAATCCATCAATAAAACTATTAGTTTGAAGAAATTCTTTTTAGAGATGCAAAAAGCCACTTGTGTGATTCTTTATTCATTATTAATATCTTTCATAAATGTAAATGTATCACTAATGATTTTATGATAGAAATATATAGAAAATCCGTAATGAAGAGATTGTTGGTTAGGAACTAATGCTAACATTAACAACAGAATAAGACTATGATTCTGCATATAATGAATCACTTGAATTGTAGCACCAACTCCTGTAAATCTTATAACCTTGGACAATAACCTTGGAATTTCCACAAGTTTACATTTCAATACACTTTGATGGAAGATCAACAGCAAAATAACCTTTAGTCTTTTTGGAACATTGACTCCTTGAAGTTTTGTTACTATGTTGTCTTATCTATGTTAAAATGCTTTTATCGGTGCTTACAGGTATGACCCTGTTTGCATCTATTGATAATTAAGTCCTCTCCACCACCACCACCACCACCACCACCCCAAGCATACAAGGCACAAATTAAGACAAGCAAAAGCAAAATAGGTCACCTTCACAATTAACTAGAATTTGTCTTGTCAGGAGTTTGAGGGGGGGGAAAAAAAGAAAAATGTTGACAATTTTTAATTTTTTTGAGCATTGACCCATTATCTCAGCTTCAGACATTTCCCACCACCTTAACATAGCTTCTCTATAATATTTTAATGCCAAGTGTCCTGATGAGCTTTCCTTGTTGATACCTCAACTTCATGAATTTAAGTGCAGTACTAGATTAGCAGCTAGGTCTCATAATTTCAGTTAGAACCAAGAGTAGTTTCAATGAATGTGTATTGGTTATTTATATTTGAGTCTATGAGCATTTACTTGGTTCAGTAATAGGTAAATGTTGGCTCAATCTTTGTGTAGGTATTTCTGATAAGTTTAGTCTGGCACAAGATTACAAGAGTGAGAGACTTGGAATGAAACTCCCTAAACTTGCAATGATCTATCATTGTTTTTATCAGACGTATCACAGCCGTATAAACTGAATATCAAAGATGTGAAATAATTTTAAAGATTTTGTATTCCTTTGTTTTTTTGTATGACTTCAAATGACCTTCCGATAAAAGATATCACTTGTCACTTTGTTTTTTGTATATCAGTTGATCCCAACACTTGAATTAAAAAC
Organism: Acanthosepion pharaonis; assembly: GCA_903632075.3. Taxonomy (NCBI): domain Eukaryota; kingdom Metazoa; phylum Mollusca; class Cephalopoda; order Sepiida; family Sepiidae; genus Acanthosepion; species Acanthosepion pharaonis. The sequence goes on along the minus strand of CAHIKZ030001369.1, from coordinate 283,122 downwards.
AAAAACATTGATGTTTTGATTGAAGACTGCAAATCTTTTTTTAAAATAGCATTCTATGACCATTGTATACAAGTGTACTATTCAAACCTCATAATCAAAATTTGAATCTTGGATATTTGATTAGCAATTGTGAATCAATTAAAATAACTCACTATTTTAAATGTGGATCAAAAGTTACTTTATTGTAATATTATTTTATTAGCAAGTTTATATTTCAAATTCTAATACTTTGAACATTTTTTTAATATTTTTTTTATTAGATATTTTTTATTCCCTCAGAGACCCTTTTCTGCCTTCCATCAGCAAGGCTGATGCTGACCACCAGGAGAGTCACTTGTTGCATCTTGAGCTAACATTCTCTGCTGGCATGAAGTAGAATGATTATATTGAATCATTTGCTAAGACTACTGCTAGGAAAATTGGTTCACTGTGTCATGCTAGATAATTTTTCTCTCCAGAATCTGTCTTGCATATTTGAGCCTACCATTCTTCCATGAATATTGTTGCCACATCTGGTCTGGTGCTCCTGCTATATGTTTAGAGACTCTTGATAAAATCCAAAGAATCTGCAATTTTATTGGTTATGACCTGGCATTCTCAGCTTCACTCACTTTTTCCACTCCCATAATGTAGCTTCCCTATGTCTTTTCTGTAAATACTTTAATGGTAATTGTTCTCATGAACTTTCCTCTATGAAATCTTTATGAATTTAAGCTCAATACTAGATTGGTGGCATAGTCTCATCATTTTACAGTTGAAATGGCTAGATGTAACTGTAAGTTCTATGCTAACAGTTTCTTTCGCACTTCTCACTTGTGGAACTCTCTCCCAGCTTTTCTTTCCAGCCAACTTTGATGTTCAAAAATTTAAATGCAATGTCAAACATTATCTACTGACTTCCTGATTCTTCTTTTATTGTTTTCACTCCATAATAATGTTTTTCTTTTTTTTATTCTTTTGGACTCGGTAGCCCCTTGTGGCTTTATTGCCATGTTTAGGGTGAAATGATTAAAAAAAATATATAATTTGGTGAACTCTTTATTTCACTAACAAGTAATTTTTAGCCCACTATGTATAGCTTTTGGTACATCAATAACATTTTATTCTTTATAATTTGTGGCATTTTTTGTTATCGCTGAGAACTTTATAATTTGGTTCTTGGAAGCCATATTTGTTGATCCAATTTCACTTTGGGTTTGCCAGAAAAAATCTTTTATTTGCAAAATAAAAAAAAAAAATCCCAAAATACACCTTTTTACTTATTTGAATCTTGCACTGTTACTATTTTTGATTCCTACAATTTTTCTTTTCTGTCTTATAACAAATTGATTTTAGACAAGATCATTATCAAGAATTTTTTATTTTTATTTTATTTTATTTTTTTTTTTATCTATTTACGGTAAGGTAAATTACAGCACATCTTTCGGAAAGCTAGAGTTAATCTAATTTCTCCCTTGCTATCTGTCCATTTGTGTACATGATTGATTTTATGAGCCCCACCCACCTAAGTTCTGGCAACTATTTCTGGAAATGAAATCAATATTCCAGTACCTTCCCTCTTCATTTTTGGTGCTATTGCCATACTTAAAACTATATGCATCTATAAAAAGAATACCCGCTCGGCCCGGTGGCTAGGATCAAAGTGTAGTATCTGCGCTTTGTGGGCTGCCGGGTCGGGTGTCTGTCGAACTCTCTGCTTGCAGAGAGGAACCCTGACGAGCTCTGCCCAAGGGCAGGGTTTCGCTCGGGGAGGTTGACGGAACTAGCCCCGCTTGGACGGGTTTAGATGGGTTTTATTTTTGGCTGGGCCTACAGGCTCAGACATACCCACATTAAAAAGGCCTTGTGCCACATTCAATTCCTGTGGGTGAATTGATAAATACCATTGCCATACTTAAAACCAAAATTCAAATGCTCTACAATTAATTTTGTTTTTATAGGTCAGTAATCTTTTTCTTCCACATGGTAGCAACTAATAGAGCTTTAGCTATCAGTTAGGGACATTAATTACTGCAGTCACTTTTCTCTTCAAACCATACACCTGGTCAGCACTTGGGAATACCAGGTGCTTTAAGCTTGAATGTGTGCAGGTGGTGTAATGAATAACAGCTCAGAATTGAAAATTTGAGAGCCAAGTTTCAGTCAGGTTTGTTATATTCACTTATACACTTGGGAAATGTATTATTCCACTTTTCCCTCCAGCTATGGGTTAATTATTAAGACTTGTATCAGTAAATCATTATCCCCAAAACATTCTTTCAATCTAAAAATATTTTATAAATTTTAAATTACCTTCAAATGTTGATAAGTCATAAAAAGTAATTGTTCAAACCATACACAAAATATGTCAAAATCAATGTCACTTTAGTTTGTTGGTTGGTTTTATCATACTCGGGTAAACAGATATATATATATAGTCATCCACAGACAAACTGTTTTGCTGTATTACAGCTCGTCAGTGTGGCTAGACATCCGATTGCTTAAAGCTGGGATCAAAACCTGACAGATTTGGCATCAGTCAGAGATCCTACCCCTAGGTTATCATTGCACAGCAGAGAGAAAGGGAAATTTTAACTTTTTCTATATGAAATACGTCAGGAGAGCTCTCTTCATAGTTGAAGAGCAATGCGTTAATAGCAGTAAGAGCCACTGTTTTTAACTTTACCCTTTTCTCCAGAGAGTTCAACCGATTTCGAAAGCATATATATATATATATATATATATATATATATATATATATATATATATATATATATATATATAAACCAAACTCTTCCATGATTTGAATCTCCAACTTTAAGGTAAGCAAGCAAGTAATATACTAAAGCATTGGTATGCTGCAGTTTAAATATTTCTGTAAAATTAACATTGGGATACTAACTTGGGTTTTTAGTCTTCAGCACTTATAATTACTAGTATTTAGTATTATTAGTCTCCCACAACTATAGGTTAACTAGATTGGTATACTAGCTTTGGGTAGCAACCAGCATAAGAGAAGGAAGGCTCTGAATTCCCAACCATGGAGAAGACAACAGGAAACTACCTCCCTATCTTTCCCAAGAAGGCATGGCAGTTCGGATAAATCTCTGAAGAGTCTTAATCATCTACATCCTGAACGGACATAGCACTTTAAAAAAAAAAAAAAAAAAATACTTATTTTACATTTTTTTTTTTTTTTTTTTAAATGATGATGCATTAAACTCATAGGAAAGAAATTAAAGCTAAATTTTATTTTAAGAAAAATTTGTAAAGAAGATTGCACAAAGTGTTCTTGTTTCCATCAAAAACTTTATTAAGGAAAAAGAAAAATTAAAACTTTCAAAATTTACAAATAATTTGAATTTTCTTTGAAAATATTTAAAACTCCATATCTTTACAAGAGTGAAATCTAACCAAAAATCTGTCCTGGGTATGACAATAAACTACATCTCTGTGTCCAGTGTAAGACGATAAACTACATCCAACAGCAAGGCCTCTGATCAGGAGGTTTTGAGGAGCGTGGAACCACCTCTTAATTGCTGGTGTTCCCAGGTCCACCCTGACCTGGGATGGTAGCACCTGTAAGGGTACCAGCTATGGGCAAATAATTAACCCCGAAACTGAGGTAAAAAGCATTATAAAAGTGTAAAAATACTTTGTAAAAAAATTTACCAGAAATAAATTTTTGAAGAAAAAAAAAAAAACTATTACCAGCTATACATTTTTGAGGAAAAAATACTACCAGAACTAGATTTTTGACAAAACAAAATATTACCAGGAAAAAAAAAGTAGTCGGCATTAAATAACCCACTAGGTTGATATGCCATAAAACAACCAACCAATCCAACCAAAAATGGAGTACTATATCTAGGCTGGAGCTGCCTAGTCCTCACTTTTCAGCCTTGCTTGAGTTCAGAAAGCATTTTCACAGCATTGAGGATAACAAATTATTTTTCACTTGACAATCACTATTCCCTAGACAAAAACAGTGCAAAATCTCTCACTACTCCATCACTCTATTAAGCAGTGTTTTACTTCTCTTAGTTTGCACACTAAAAATAAAATTTCAAGTAATAAAAAACAAGAGTATTAATATAAAAAAAACTGTCAGTGGCACAAACAAAACTAAAAATTCTGTTTCATGATTCTATTTTTCAAATCTGTATTGTGAAGTTTTGGGATTTTTATATTAGCTTCTTTTTAACTATGAATAATAGGCCAAACATTTGGGGGGGCCACCCTCTAGATATATAGTGCAATGGATATATTACACAAAAATGGAAATAACACTGACACCTCATTTTAACAGATGTATTTACCAAAATTGCACAAAAATATCTTTAAATACTGAAGATTAAATCTATTCAATAAAATTGCCATTTGCTTCAACTATAGCCTCCAGACAACTTCAGACTCTCTTGTTACTCTTCTGAGTTACAGGAGATTCAGAAGAATGGTCTCTCTGTTTAAGTTGGTGAATGCTGCCATAATTCTTGAATTCAGGTCTTACAAGGAGTCTTATTGGTCTCTTGATTAATTGCACCATAAACATAATCAAGGAGGGGGAGTTAGGTGGTCAGATATAAGGAGTGACATGGTCACAGAAATTGTCTGACAGCCACAACTGGGTTCTCCTACTTGTGTGGCATGGTGCAGAGTCCTGTTGCCAATCATAGGGACTTCCTCTTGACCCAGGGCAACACTACCTCCTCAAGGTACTTGATGTAGGCCTCTGTTGAGTCTGAGGCCCTCACCAACAAATTTGGGCATTCTTTTCTTTTCAGAGTGAGTTTTCTGAGCTGCATAAATCATCATTAGACTAATCCAACTCTTTCAGATTCTTCTGCACTGTCCTCAGATTGACACCCAAACACTCTAAAATGTTCATATTGGAGCTTCTGGCATGAATGCCAAGCAGTACAGCATGCTATTTCCAAATTTCTGGTGGCATAAATTGTGTCATAATCTTTTTCTCACAGATGGTGCCCAACTGACCCTAATATACTGTGCAGACAACAAAATCAAAAACAAACATCATGTATGCACAAAATTAAAAAATATAAAATGGCGATTACCTATAACACTCTGTCTATCTGTGTATGTATGTGTGTAATATATATATATATATATATATATATATAGTGCACCTAACTTGGTATTTCTACACTCTCCCAAAATACATTGATCCTACCTATACACTTCCTCCAAAATTCACCTGTTACCTTAACTCTTTCATTTATTATTGATTCTGTTGGGAAGAAAAATAGACACACTGTCTTTTAAAAACAATATCCCAGCATCTTTCCCTCTATTATTACCCTTCTTTATGATTTGATGACATGTAAGTTCTTTCTACCCAATATTTACATTTAATATTACAGCACTACAGAGTTAAGATGGTAGTTTATGACATAGCTACCTCACTGTTACCTCAAATCCATACATAAGACCTGTTTATTTTTATTTTTTTTATGGTAAAAATAAAAACAAGTCTGTTTACCATCAGATCTTGCAGTCAGATTGAACCACCGTATTATACCTTCAGTAATATAGCCATATTTAATAGTTTAATAGGATCAGGAGCATGTGATTAATCTGTTGACAATTTGGCCTACAGACCTTGCAGTTTCGGTTATAATACTCTAACCAATATGGACTGCTATTAATTTGATAGAAATGTGACCTTTTGGGAATTTCTGCATTTCTCTACTTTTGGTTTTCTTTTTTTTTTTTTTTTTCTCTACAATTTTTATGGAATGCATTCACTGGTTTTCTTCAGTGGCTCTGAGAATAACTATTCACTTCTTTAAGCAAATAAGATACATTTCTTTCTTCCATTGTTTTTTATTGCAAAGATTTTTTTTAATCATATCTTTTTTTTTCTGGGTTAGCTGGGTTTGGCGAAATTGAGATTTTTGTTGGGATGTTTTTTTCTATTCAACTTTGGATAAATAAGTTTTACAAACAAGTCCTCTATGCCTCCACCTCAACAAAAAAATAAAATTAAATAGATCTGTTAAAAGGACACATTTGAGGAGGGCCAAGATGAGAACTGAATTTAATACTTCTGGACTGTGAAATCAACATACTAACAGCTGCATGACAAAAGTGTTTTTTTTTCTCTTTTTTTTTTAAATCCAAGTAAGGTGATAATGCCACTAAGACACAGAGGGTTACAGGGAGTGAAACAGAATGAGGAAACTTTAGTGAGGAAAGGACAATAAAGGAACAGAATTCAAGAAGACAAAAATGGTGATTGACATTTCATTTACATTTTTTAGGTGGCAGGTAAGCAAAAAATCATAAGGCAGTTTCACAGGTGAGAAAATAAATTCTATAAGAATAGAACTTAGTTACATCTAGCTATATCAACAGTAATTAGGTCTCATCCAAAGTAGCTTTTTTTGGGGTGGGGGGAGAAATGCTGTTACTGGTCAAGGCTGGTAGGCAAGCATATTTTGAGGCCTTACTAAAATTTTGATTTTCTTTTTCAACAAGCAGCACAGAGAACATGAATTCTTTTTTGAGGTAAGACTTTTTTTTTTCCTTTGTCACAACATTAAGCATAAAAACTGAGCACTGAGGAGTCCTCTCCTGATGACTTAGTACAATGGGTTAAATTTTAATTTTTTTTTTTTTTTTAATGTATATTTCAACAGTTGTTGCTTTCTGTACGAATTTTTCTTTATATTTTATTCAGGTGGCATCACTGGTGGGATTGAAATCTGCATCACCTTCCCCACAGAATATGTGAAGACCCAGTTACAGTTGGATGAAAAATCGGGAAAAGCGAAACGTTACAAGGGTCCAATAGATTGTGTTAAGGTCACTGTCAAAGAACATGGATTCCGTGGACTTTACAGAGGACTCAGTGTTCTCTTATATGGTTCCATTCCTAAGTCTGCAGTTCGGTATGTGGTTTTGTTTCATTGTTTGTTTTTTTTTTTTGTGTGTTTTTATATTTATTATTTCACCTCAAGCAAGGTGGGAGTGCCACTAGTACAGAGGGGGGTTACAGAGTGAAAGTAAGAGAAAAGACTGGGGAATGAGGAAAGGATAAAAGACGAACAGGGGTTCAAGACAACAGAAGATTGTTATTTAAGAGGTATATGGTAATGAGTTACTGTTGTTAATCAACATGTTTTTATCAAACTACTATAAGGTGAAAGTATTAATCTGTACATGTGCATTAAATCTACATGAAACTGTATGATATATTTGTGTGTGTATTTTTCCAATATATAATTTCTAAAAAAATAATTTAAAAATATAGGTTTTCACAGCTGAAAGGAAAGTGTGGAAAAGTAGACAAATAATTAGTAGGTTTACAATTTATTTTGCACTATTTACAGGAATTGAGACTGAAGTTACCTTTATTCTTTGATGGAGAAATATCTTTAAAGGACATGGATTTTGTGGACTTTTACCTGAAGGAGAAGTGTCACTACTTTGACTGACTGACTGAATAACTATTTGACCACATGTCACCAGAGATCTCTTCATCATGAAACAAAACTTTGGATATTCACTAGCTGAAAAGAACATGAGCATAAATAAAGTGATTTCTAAAGTAATGGATTTTTTATTTATTAATCTGACAGCCAGTAGATGAAAATAAATATACTGTTTAATAAATGAACTGCACATCTACTCAAATATGGATATCCATTAAAAATAATGTTTCAAGTAAAAAAAAAAATCTGTTGGATTAATAAATAATATAGCCATTACTACTATAGAAATTGCTTTGTTAGAATATGAAATGATGCAGATATTGAACTGTGTGCATGTATATAAAGATAAAATTCAGTCCTCCAAATCTCTGTCTGAAGGCATCTTTTTTGGAAACGGAACCAAAGCTAAAAATTTAGCTTATTTAAATTCCTTAATTTATAGGAAGTTTGGTTCATATATCACCACGGTCAGACATATTATTAATTTGTCTAATTATTGTTTGTCCGAGTCCGATAAGTTGGTCCTGTCCCAGGGTTTGGAATTCTGTATCCCCCCCAGGAATATTGTAAAGGTTCAGTATTCAGTAATTTTGTAATGCTCTTTGATAAGTTAATCAAACACCTGCCAAATTCTGAAGAGAATTTGCTTTGTTTTGAAGCTCTACTGAAAGACTTAGCATACAGCTTTAATTACTCTATTGATTCTTTTGGGTTCCATTGGCAGAGGAACCATTTTCAAGTGGCTAAACAATTAAAAAGAAAGATTTTTATATTATTAAGCCTGACAAAGCTGCAGGTGTCATAATATTAAATTATTCCGACTACGTTAATAAAATGCTATCTATTTTAAATGATAGTAAGTTTTGGAAAATTGGAGATGTCATTTGTGACAATACTATAAAAACTGAAGTTCAATTACAGAAGAGATTGTTGGAACTTCATAAGAGTAAATTTCTATCTAAAGAAATTTATAATAATATTCGTCTCGTAGGTTCCCAATGTCCTTGGATGTATGGGTTCCCGGAAATATGGGGATGGCTATGAAGTCTGTCTCCTTTTGCTTTGACAACTGCATGTATCAACAGATAGATGGAGTAGCAATGGGTAGTCTATTGGGTCCCCTGTTAGCCATCATTTTTGTTGGCTTTCATGAGAAGCAACTCTTTGATAAGATTAATAAGCCTTATTGCTACTTTCATTATGTGGATGACACTTTTACGTCTTTTTCCTCTTTGAGTGAAGCGGAAGAGTTTTTCTCACCTTAATAATCTCCATCCTTCTTTAAAATATACAATGGAGATAGAAGAGAATAATCATCTCCCTTTCTTGGATGTACTGGTAGAAAGAACACTTTTGGGCTTTCTTACCAGTATTTACGATAAACCCACTTTTACTGGGCTTTACTTGGGATTCATTTGCACCCAAATCCAGCAAGGTTAATTAGTACCCTTAATCATCGGGCTTTGATGTTGTGTTCTGAGTGCAGACTTGACACCGAGTTAAAGAAAATTAAACAGCTGTTATTAATGAATGGTTACTCTGAATGTGTTGTGACATCTACCATTGAGCAAAAGATCATTAAGTTCAATGAGATTAAGAAATATGGTCCTTGTAAGTGTCCTGTTTATGTGAGGCTCCCATAGATTGGTCCCAGGAGTCAAACATGCTGACAAAATTTCTAATTCTATTAAATGATGTTTCAATTCCTTTATGGTCTGGAGTATTTTTACAACTAGGAGGGCTCCCCCACCTTGCCTACCAATCAACAAGATTTGGTAATATATCAATATAAATGTCGATTTTGAGATCAACTATGTGGGCAAGACCATCCAGAGGTTGGAGATTAGGATCGCCCAACATGTCCTGGATCAGGTGCGGAGACACAAGCCTGTGACATTCTGGCATTAACAGGCTCATGATTCTGCAATTGGTGAGCACCTTTTAAATTCTGTTGCTTGCAGGATGAATTATTCTCCTGATTTCTTTTATGCCTTGTACAGGGAACAGACGAGACTCCATTTAGACATCTTGGAGTCTTCTTATTAGAAAATTAGTAAAAAAAAAAAATTTTTTCTTTCTCTTGCCTACTTTAGTTGGTTGGTAAAAAAATTTTCTTAACTACTTTGTTTTATATTGCCAACGATCTTGTTTCCCAAGAAGTGTTGGATGAAAGGCACCTCAAATGTTAAATGTGATACTTTTGTATCTATTTTAATAATAAAATTATGATCTTTGTCCTGGTGTGGCAATAATAAAAACCTGTTTTTATATATATATATATATATATATATATATATATATATATATATATATATATATATATATATATATATATGACAAAGATGACTGACAAAAGTACTGCGATTAAGCTTTTATTTATTTATTTTTTTTGTGCTCACGCAAGTGTTTTCTTTTCTGGACACAGTGTAAAAACTGTCCAAAAGACATTAACTACAAACATAGCCACAATGTTCTGACCGTGTTTGAAAAATAAAACATTCCTATAACTTCAGACACATACATAAAATACCCACACATTCAGTTAAAAAATAAGAATTGTCCTTGATAATGGCTAAATGAATAGCCCAAAGCACTCAGATATGCAGAACTTTTGGACAGTTTTTACACACTTTGTATCCAGAAAAGAAAACATTTGTACGAACACATGAAAAATTAAATGAAAAGCTTAATCACAGTATTTTGTCAGTCATCTTTTAACAAAACATGTGTAAAAGGATTGCTGTCCAAATATTCAATTGTCACATATAATAATGTCTGGTTGCTTGTTCCTGAGTATTCTCATCTATTGTGCTCTAGGTATGACGATAAACTACATCTGGCAGCAAGGCTTCTGATTTGGAGATTGGAGGTTTTGAGGAGCATGGGACCACCACTTAATTGCTGTTGTTCCCAGGTCCTCCCTTTACCCGGGATGGTAGCACCTGTTAGGGTCCCAGCTATGGTCAAATAGTGAACCTCCCCCCAAACAAAACCCTATGATAGTATAAAAATATATTTTTATAGTAAAAATACCGACAATACACCAATCAACATGAAAGAACTTTCATAACATTAATCCATATAATATCCTACAATTTCTCAAATCACTGTATTCCAAAATATAACTTTAACTACAACATAAAACACAATATCACTGGCCTCTTGTAATTATGTCCACACCAACATATATATGCACAAAAGCTGAGTATCATGTACCATGTATTTAATTGTGAAAGCAGAATAACATATATTTTTATTACTTCAAAGCTCCCAAGAAAATTAAATTTCAGCATTAAATGACCCATAAGGAGTTGATATACTATTAAACTAACAGATCAAATCATTCTCATTTGTTAGGGTAGCTAGCTCATCCATTACAGATGGTTGCTTGGACACATTTGTTTTTCTTCAATACCTACAAAGTCAGCTTGTGGTTTACACAACTATGCTGAGCGGTTACTTTCTGGGAGAGCGGTTACTTTCTGGCAGAATCAAGTTTGAACCAGGCCAGCACAATCAAACCTCAGTCATGATGATTTGTGACTTTGTGCTAGCATAATCATTGACAATATGAGTGTGTATATTATTCTATAAAACTGCTGTATATTTCATTTTCAATTTATGTTATATAAGAATGTTATATAATCTTTTTCTAAAGAATGTATCCCAGTAGTAAATGCAATGGGCTGGTTTTATGGGTAAGAAACTGAACTGGTGAAGGTTTAAGCTCATACAATGTGATGAGAATGGAGATGTATTTGCAACAAACTGTAATTCCTAAAATTAACCTTGTAAGAACAAACCAATCTTTATAGGCTGATAAATATGCAACATTTTTAACGGATAAAAATTTGCATAACTGTTGAGAAGCTGGCATGCAATTGACTTAAATTTATATTTATAGTTTACAAAATATCTGGAGTAAATAAAATTGGTCAAGTTGCAAAATATTTGCATGTTATCTTGCCTGAATTCTGTGAAAAAATATATGGCATAATGTTCATTGTTGTTTTCAGATGTTATGATTTGGTTTTCTGCCATTTATTCAGGTTTGGGGCTTTTGAAGAATTCAAGAAACGAAATGTTGATGCAAATGGAAACCTGGCACCCAAAAAGCGCTTACTCTGTGGATTAGGTAAGTTCTTTGTTGTTTTTGTTTCTTTAAATTGCGTTGTCTATTATTTTATCTCCCTCTTATGTCTGTTCAAGCAACAGGCAAGGCTACCTTCTTTATATACGGTGAGGTGTCAGGTGATCCAGAATTGAGTGTATCCATTTTTTTTTTTTTTTTTTTTTTTTCTTCTAATCAGGAACAAAAAGAAATTATAAAAGAGATCTCACCCCCCCCTTTTTTTTTCCCCTTCATGTTTCTCTTCAGACAACAAGAGATTGTAGGCTATTTTAGGATTTGAACAGGTGTGAATTATTACATCATACCTGATCCTATTTTAATTTGAAATCTGTTACCTATTTTGAGACGGTCAATGTTTGTTTTTTTTTTTGGGGGGGATAATATGCATTTTTGCAGATGGAATAAAAATCTATTCAAATATAAACGATATTAAATTTGTCTCCTAAAAACAAATGTAACAGATTTTCACCTGAGGATGGCTTATAAAAAAAAAAAAAAAGGTTTAGTTTTCATTGCCTGGTCTGTTCAGTTGGTTCCTTCTCTTGAAGGAACTTAAAAAACAAAAACTGGAGATGCTGAATAATACAAGAAAAGAAATTGCTACAAAAATGAAAGTTTTTTTTTTAAAGTTTATTTTCATAACAAACTTTACAAGATCAAAATGAATGTTTTGTTACATCATTCTTATAAGCGTTCATTTACTAGAAAAAAAATTTGTACTGATATAGAGAATGTATAAGTATGTTTATGGAGTTCTTTGTTTCATCTTTATAAATTCAATATTAAGCAATGATTTTACTCATATAGATGTCTGTCAAAACACACACACACATTATATATATATATATATATATATATATATATATATATATATAGTGAAAAGTGTATATAAATAAATATATATATATATATATATTTATTTATATATTATATGTACTTATTAGAAAGCGCTCAATATCAGAGATAGAGCTAACATATTTGGTTGGATAGCTATCCAACCAAATTCAAGTATAGCATTTATTTTTTTTTTATATATCTTATCAGGATGTCAATTGTATTTCTTATCTCTATATATTCCTGAACACACCCTACAAAAGGGTGTATCAATATGTCTGTAGCCTGATAGTTGAATTTTATCTTAAATTTTCACTGTAAAATTTTTGATTTGTGTTATGTTCAACATTGAATTAAATATGTAGACAAGGAGACTGCTGAGAAAAAAATGGAGTTAAATAAAAGCTTATATTTGTTTTAGTTTCTTGTTTTTGTGCTTTTGTTTGTCTTTGTTTTTATGTTTTATTGTTTTGTTTCTGTTTTTGTGGGTTTTTTGTTTGTTTTTTGCTTTGCTTATTGTTGTTTTGTTTATTTTTCTCTTTGTTTTTATTTTTCTCTCTCTTTGTTTTTATTTTTCTCTCTCTTTGTTTTTTTTTTCTCTCTCTTTGTTTTTATTTTTCTCTCTTTTTTTATTTTCTCTCTTTTCTTTGTTTTTATTTTTCTCTCTCTTTGTTTTATTTTTTCTCTTTTGTTTTATTTTTTCTCTCTTTTTTTATTTTTCTCTCTTTTTGTTTTATTTTTCTCTCTCTTTGTTTTATTTTCTCTCTCTTTGTTTTTATTTTTTCTCTCTCTTTTTTTTTTTTTTTCTCTCTTTGTTTTATTTTTTTCTCTCTTTGTTTTTATTTTCTCTCTGTTTTTATTTTTCTCTCTTTGTTTTTATTTTTCTCTCTTGTTTTTTTTTTCTCTCTTTGTTTTTATTTTTCTCTCTCTTTGTTTTTATTTTCTCTCTCTTTGTTTTATTTTTCTCTCTCTTTTTTTATTTTTCTCTCTTTGTTTTTATTTTTCTCTCTCTTTTTTTTTTTCTCTCTCTTTGTTTTTATTTTTCTCTCTCTTTGTTTTTATTTTTCTCTCTCTTTGTTTTTATTTTTCTCTCTCTTTGTTTTTATTTTTCTCTCTCTTTGTTTTTATTTTTCTCTCTCTTTGTTTTTATTTTTCTCTCTCTTTGTTTTTATTTTTCTCTCTCTTTGTTTTTCATTTGGCTACAGACTTATTGATGTGTGTGCATATATATCCATGCCTATACACATATATTTATTTACTTTATATGACTTGATGATGTTCTTTTCAGTCCTTTAGAACTGCTGTTATTGTCTGCATCTTGGATGCAACCATCTACAGGTAATCTTATTATGAACATTCCAGTTCACAGCATGGATTTTTTTGTGATCCCATCTTGCCAATTCTCTTTTCCTTAGATCCAACTTAACCTCTTTCAAATGTTCTTACCTTCAGCTTGATATATGCACTTACAGGATTTGTTGCATCTGACAGAAAATCAGCAACTTTGTACGCCAACCCTGCCCTTGACCTTTATACAACCATGAAGTAGACATTTATTTTTTTCATAGCACAAACACATTATTTTAAAAGAATATTCTCACAGCATACATAATGCAAGTTATATTTTTATAAATGTCTTTTTTGAGACAGTCACTCTGAAAGTTACTTTAAATGCTCTTCATTCTTATATTTTCAAAATTTAGAAAAATGAAAACTTGCTTTTGCTGTATTTGTATAGACTGAAGTTTTCAAGTTCATACTTTTTTTTTTTTTTTTTTTTTTTTTTTGTAAAATATGAAAACAGCTGACTATAATTTCAGGCTGTCCTTTCTTTTTAAAAACTTTTTTTTTTTTTTGCTCTATTTTGCTGATTAACTTTTAGCTCACAATGTGTCCTGAAACCAGAACTTTGTTTTCAATTTTTCTCATACAGTTACTTCAGAGAATAAAATATTACAAATTTTACTATTTTTTTTTTTTTTTTTTTTTTTTTTTTTTTTTTAGATAAGTTTTATAAAGCAAACCATTTTTGGTTCTTTTATTCAGAAAGGATAAAAATATTTGAGTTTTTGGACAGTAAACTTACATTTCTTGAAAAAAGTTAAATTTTAATTGGCTTATATTGTGGCAAAAAGTAAGTAAGCAAGCTAGACTAATCCCAACTTGAACTAAAACATTTGCTACAATTATTTTTGTGATTTTATTATTCAATGATATTGTTTTGAATAACTGACTAATTGTATACTAAGGAAAGATGATGTGTGTGACCATTTTATACATTCTGGGCATAAAAATGTTCCTTTTAGTCATAAGAATTTCTGTCCTTAATAAAATTAACCATTTTCTCCTGATATGTTGTCACTAATTACTATATATAACACCCTGAAGATGATCTTGGAAGAAGATCGAAAGTACTTGGAAAATGGGAAATAAAAATGATTTAAACAGTTATAGCAAATTTCTCGCATCATTTAATATCAATACATAGAAGGTTATTCATGAGTATGAATGGAATTTGTTACAAATTAGCAGACATAATATCTGTAATTTTATTTAATCAGGCATGCCTTATATATAATCTGCTTATTTTGTTTTTGTCTGAATTTTGAAGGTGAGGAATGATTCTTATTGCACACTGATTTGTTCAGACTAACATCCTCAGCATTTTGACCATTATTCTCTCTGGATTTCTTCAAAAAGACAAAAGATCAGAGGGTACAGCAGCTGGATCATTTATTGCAAGATGAGGATATTAATCCAAATAAATCAGTTTATAGTGTATTTTGTTCTTTATTTATATTTTTTGTTTTACAGTAAATCCCAAGAAGTATTTATCTCTCCTTGTATATATGATATGAAATATAAATATATATATATATATATATATATATATAATTCTTATATTCAAGTTAATAGCCTGTACCATATGTTAATCGGAAGATATTCTATTGACAGATATGAGAACAAAATAACATCAACTAGATTTATCATTGTGAACTGAGTCATGGCTTACAATCTCAACATGGTTCTCATCTGATCACTAAAGTTAAGCAATATCAAGCCTGATCAGTATTCAGATGGGTGTTTGCTAGTCTGTGGTCTTGTGCTAGACAAAGCTTAGTAAATAAAGAGAATATTGTTAGGAAGATAAGTCAGTAATCATTGTGAACCACATCAATTTCCAACTGACATTTCAATAGAATTCAACTCCTGATTTTGGCATAATGTAAAATAATTCAAAATGTTTTATTTAAAAAAAAAAAAAAAAACTTCTATGATATAAGACAAAATATGACTTTATCAATCACACAGCCTGATCACTTCTGTTTAATGAGATATTCCGTTGTTATGGTAACAGGAGGCATTATCCAATGCAAGTAATTGAACATGACAGAATATTTCATTACAAGTCAGAGAGCTCAGACTACTAATTGCTTTTAATTTCTTTTGTTTCATGATATATATGTAAAGAATTAATGGATTTATTTTTAATCCAACATTTTTATTACTTCAAACAGTTATTATAGTGGATACTGTATTTGATTATGTGTAGAAAGATTCTTAAGAATTTCATTAACAGCCATAATGTTCTTTGGATAATTGAATCCATTTTTCATAGCATGATGCTTTGTTGTGTTAGCAACATCAGCTATAATGTGCGACTTATGGAGGTTGTAAGCAATTAAGGCTACCTCTTCTTCCTGCCGGGCTTCGTGGTCAATGCCACTGCTTACATTGAGGCCCTGAATCAAGAGAGTGGATCAGAAGAGGTTCAATGAAAAATGGGTAGATTATAATTTTGTTCGATGCAAACGGAACTGCAAATGTGCAGAACCTGTGGTTAGTGGCCTTGCATACAATGAAGGTGGATTGCAGAAGGATAATTCACTTTGAACTTCTTCCAGCCGGCAAAGCAATAACTGCAAAAGAAGTATTGCAACCAACTCGCCAATCTCAATTCAGAAAAAATGGCTGATTTTGGCAAATTGAGAAGTTGTCATTTTTCCACCGAAACAATGCAAGACAACATGTTGCAAAACAGATCATGCAGAAGCTTAGAATTGAAATGGGAAACTCTCAGTACCAACCATATTCTCCTAACTTGGTTCCTTCAGATTCTCTTTTGTTCTGGTCTCTACCGAACATATGACAAATTTAAATGACTGTACATTTAGTCGAAAACTACCTCACAACCTTCTTCCAACAAAAAACACAGTTTCTATGAAAATTGCAGCAGCAAACTTGTAGAATGATGGAGACAGTTGATAAGAATTTTTTTTTCTCTATTTTCTCTTTTTCTTTTTTCTTTTCTTTTCTCTTTTTTTCTTTTTTCTTTTTTTTTTTTTTTTTTTTTTTTTTTTTTTTTTTTTTTTTTCTCTTTTCTTTTTTTTTTTTTTTTTTTTTTTTTTTTTTTTTCTCTTTTTTCTTTTTTTTTTTTTCTTTTTTTTTTTTTTTTTTTTTTTTTTTTTTTCTTTTTTTTTTTTTTTTTTTTCTTTTTCTTTTTTTTTTTTTTTTTTTTTTTTTTTTCTTTTTCTTTCTTTCTTTTTTTTTTTTTTTTTTTTTTTTTCTTTTTTTTTTTTCTTTTTTTTTTTCTTTTTTTTTTTTTTTTTTTCTTTTTTTTTTTCTTTTTTTTTTTTTTTTTTTTTTTTTTCTTTTTTTTTTTTTCTTTTGCATATGTAAAATTTTATTTTCAAATTTCAAATTGGGCAAAACTTTTGCTATGATATATAAATTTTATTTATTAAAAAATTATAGCATATGTTATAAAATCACTACAAAAATAGCCATTTTGTTTCAACACTTCTGGTGTCTTCTCAAGTGATGGTGTTAAATGTAGAATAAAGAGTTTTAAAAGTTTTTATATATATATATATATATATATATATATATATATATATATATATATTTATCTCTTTTATATATTTCAACCCAAGCAAGGCAACAAAGTCACTAACACACTTGAGGTTACTGAGTGAAAAACATTATTAAGGAGCATACAATAATAAAAGAACAGAAATCTATACAAGTCTATACAAAATTTAGACAAAACAAAAAAATATATCTAAAGTAATGCCTTGAAATACAAGTTTAAGTCATTCCAACACCAAGATTGTAACACAAAAGACTTGTATCTCAAATCACTTTTCCCATTAAAATTGATGGGAATATTTCCGATCTGTTCCAGGCCCCTAAAAATTCACCACTGCTTTTTTACACTTACTTTCTTTGGATCCATGGTGTCACTAAAGGAATTTAGCAAAATAATGGCAAAAAAGACAACACAACAAAACTGAGATCCTTCCAGAGCAGATGTGAACATGTATACTGCGGATTCTTAACTGAAACTTGTTTACATCTCAAAATTCAACTCCTACCTCAGCCAAACTCCAGCTTGTATCTCTAAAAAAAAACTTGTATGTCAGAATACGCTTATCTCAAAGTATTACTGTATTATGTAAATTGCAAATTTTGTTTCTCATGGTTACAGTGGGTTTTTTTTTATATCCCTTCCTTTACTAGATATTTTGTGGAAAGGAAATCTTTGAGGTAATTCTGTTTCAAAAGTCATCACTGCAATTCAACTGAAATATTTTCAATGGCAGTTTAATCAACCGCGCCCATTGTAATAAAAGATACATCCTGGCAATCTTCCACAATACCCAAAAGAAACTATCTATTTTTTCCTGCCACGTCATAAAATACTTTTATATATTGGGCTTGCTATTTTAAATATAAAAACTTGATTTGTTTTTCATTTTAATTATGAATCAATAGCAAATCCTGAAATATTTATTACCTTATATGACAGTGCTTTTAGCCACTGCTATGTTTGTCAGTGAGTATATAAATTATATTATATATTAAAAAAAAAATATTGGAATTTCTAAAGAATAAATGGATTTATTTTTTATCTGACAATTTATTATTTCAAATGTTATAGTGGATACTCATATTTGAAATGTTGGATGCAGGTTTGATCCCTGCCAGAGAGCACAATTTTTCTATTATGATTTTTCAAATGCACAGACTGATAAATGTAATACGCACTGCTTAAAATAAAAATGAGATGTGTATCAAATATAACAACATTTGAAGTAGTAATAATATTGAGTAATTTTGTGTTTTCAAGACTTTGAAATTAGAACAATTTCACTCTTTCTTCCCCACCCTTAATGTTTTTTATTTTCTTTCTAATTACAGCCTCACTAATTACCTTTTATACTTTATTTTGTATCTCAAAAATTTCTACATCAGTAATGTCTGGATTTCAAATGCCAGTTTCCAAAGCATAAGCTTAACTTAGTACAAGTGCAGTGAGATAAGATCAAATGATAACAGGATATGGTTGGGAGGAAGGCTTCTGATTGGTTGTTTGGTGGAAGGCAAACTGAATGTACTGGGGTGTATCTCTCTTCCTGGATGACTTTTTTTTTTATGCTATGCCCTTTCAGGATGTAGGTGATCATGGCTCTCCACAAATTCCTTTTACTACACCTTTTTAGGAAAGATAAAGCAGTGATTCCTCATTGCCTTCTACACAGCTTAGGATTTCAGAAGTTTCACTCTTAGACTGGTTGCCAACCAAGGCTACAGATCTATCTACCTCCCACTGTTTAACCCCTAACTGAAGGAAGAAGAAATGGATGCTTTTCCCAAGGGCATTTATGCAAAAGTGAATGCAATAGACTGTCGGATTTTGATCTTTGCATGAAGGACAATTGATAAATTCTAATTTTTTGAACAGCAAATACCTCTTATAATAATGTTAATACACTTGTGTCTATAAAGAAGGAGCCTTTTGTTGTGATCAATTTGGGACAAGGTCTTTTGGATAACAATTACCTCTTATGATAATGTGTTAATACATTTATGCATTATTGTAAATGTGTTTATGTAAATAACCTGCTGATAATATTAAGCAAATGATATAAAAATTAGAACAGTTTACATTTATTCATACAATTTGACATAAAAATTAATGCAAAATACATTGAATATTTGACTTCCTAGAAGATTTTAAGACAGATTTTAATAAATGAAGTACATTATTTGCCCTTACAATAAACGGCTTCCTCTGAATCTAAAGTAAAATAAACATACTTACAATCACAAAGATACAATTAAAAATTCTAGGACACATGATGAGGAAAGAAAATTTAGAAAATTTGACACTCACAGGATATTGATGTCAAGAGGAAAATAGTAAATTAATGAGCTTGTGTAAATGAATAGCAGAACAGTGGGTGGAAGAGATAGTAAAAAGATAAACATTACTGAGAGGTACAATGGATAAGTTGTGGAGAGCTTTAATCACATGTTCTGAAGAGATAGTGAATGTAAAAGTGATGTAAGAAAAAAAATGAGTTAAAGTCTGAACAGCTCTTGTAAATTTCTGTCTGAATTTTTAGATGATGAATTCACATTATTTGCAGCCATACTAATATCCTCATCTTTGTTATTATCACAATGTTTCAGCCATTGTTCCCTCCAGACTTCTTCAGGTGACTGTCAATCTGGGTAATCTTGAGCTTAGTGTTAGTTTGCGAATTTTGGTGGCATAGTAATTGTGAGTTCAATTCCAGGGCTGGATAGTACAGACTCCAACTCTATGGAAATGGGATTAGCAATAACTAAACGGTGCCAAAAAGAAGGTGAGATATCCCTAGATATGGACAGTGGAACAAGAACAATCTATCCCTGTCATTTAAATAAAGGTTCAGTTTGAAATTTCCTGAAAGTTATCCAAATTTACAGGCACCTGACAAAGGCTTAGAGCACAATGGCCATGTATTATCCCAGGCTGTTCAGATGAACAAAAAAAAAAACAAAAAAAAAAAACGAATGAAAATAAGACAAGTGTATTTTAACACATAATAAATCAACATTTATTCATTTACTGTCTGAGAACAGCAAGGAAATTTTTGAATTGAAACCATAAATTCCACGAGCATGTCAACCTCTTCTTGTGTTCAATTCAAAAGTGCCACTCCTCTTCAAAGACAATGAAAGTGACTCATTTGCATTTTGAGTTATTTTCCTTTATAGGAGAAGGAAACATAGCTTCCCCTAACAGGCCAAAATGTGATAACAAAAATTAGTTTATAATCAGGCTAATATCCTATGTTAACAAGGATAAAAGGAGACGTACAAAACACATTAAGAACAAATTTATATTTATGAACATGACAATGTTGATATTTTTTTTTGCATTCAAATTTATTCTGAAAAGAGTTTAACCAATGAGAAGCTTCTGTAAAGTCACATGACACTTGCTGTCATACTCTGTGATGATTCTGTCTTCTTCTTGCTGCTGTCTAACTGCTGCGTGTGTGCAAATTTTCATTTACATCTTTCTCTAACATCAAATGTTTTTTTTGCTGTTCTGTGTGGTCATTAACATTGGCTGAATAAAATACTTTAACCTTTCATTGCATGTTTTTGACAATCCCAGTCATTTCCTGCAAAGTATTTCTTACATCTGCAGCTGTTTGGGACTTTTCTCTTGATCATATTCATTGGTATTTTTAAAACATTTTTATTGTGTGAAGTATGTGTCTGTGTGTATACACAAAACTGATGATGCTTACGGCCACATCACATTGAAACACTGGTTTCCATATGATTACCAAAGCTAAGCAACATTGTTCCTGGTTTTTACCTAGATGGGTGACCGCCTTGGAATACTAGGTGTTGTAAGCTTGGCTCTGCAGATGGTATAATGGATAATGGCTTGGAATTGTTAATCAGAGAGCAGAGTTCCAATTCCAGTTGGATTCATTATATTCACTTGGGAAAGCTATGAATCTACTTCTCCCCCAGCTATGTATTAATTAGTAAGACTTGTATCACTAAATCATTATCTGAAAAAAAAAATTCTTACAATCTAAAAATATTTTCTGACTTTAAATAACCTACAAAGGATTAAGTTTTAGAAAATGAAACTGATGAGCTCTTTTCTATTGTAGCTAGACTTTATGAATTTAAGTGCAGTACTAGATTGGCAACAAGGTCTCATCATTATTTACATTATTCGGACTATTGTCCTCATCTGTGTCGCCATATTTATTACAGTGTTGTGGCAGCTGTACGCTCCCGTTCTTCTTCAGGTGGTTGGAATGTCGAACTAAACCCTTTATTTCGCTCACTGGGGTAGACTGTTCTAGTTCCACATGCCATGTTTAATGGATGTCAGTTATCAATTATCTCCTGTTAATTTTCCCTCTGAAAGTTCTCGACTACCTTAACCGGGTATTGAACTCACACTCTTTGGGTCCTGTCACTGGATCTAATCAATGCCTTTATCCACTGTGTCCTTGACATTCCAACCACCTGAAGAAGGCCAGAGCGTACAACGACTCAAACGTAATAAATATGGCGACAAAGATGAGGGCAATAGTCCGAATAATGTACATAATACCTCATCTCAGAAATATAGACAGATATTGGTCTCATCAATTTATGGTTGAATTGACTAGATGTAACCATAAGTTCTGTGCTAATAGTTTCTTTACTCACACTTCTCGCTTGTGGAACTCTCTTCTGGTTTCTTGCTTTCCAGACAACTTCAGTTTTCAAAGTTAAATGCAATGTCAATTGTTATCAACTGTTCTCCTGGTTACACTTCTATTGTTATCACTCCTTATTAATGTTTCTGTTTTTTAATTCTTTCACACCCAGTAACCCATTGTGTCTTAGTGGCTTTACTGCCTTCCATAGGATGAATTCAACTAAAAAAAAAAAAAATAAAAACTAATGATCCAACATCTCTTCTCAAAGTACAGGTATTCCTTGACTATTGAAAGGTTACCTTGTATCATTTTGTTTGCTTTTTTTAAAAAGACCAACATTAGTCATGGTAGGTGTTCAGACAAATTGCGTTCCTTGGTTCCATCATCTCAAGTGTTTACAGCTTGGCCTTGTCATACCACATACAATGAGTTGACTCCTACTAATTTCTCAGGCAGTTTCTTCCCCAGAACTGTCTCAGTGTGGAACAGTTTCTTAAGGAGATGCTTTCTGGATCACTACAATCTTAACTAAAGTTGAGGGTCAACTGTTATCTATTTTACATCTATCTTCATAATATGCAACCCTAGTTCTCTCTAAATATGCCCTTAAAACATCTTCATTCTGTAACCCTCTACCTTGAGTGGTTCTTGGGCCTTGTATTGGATGAACAATAAAAAAAAAAGTATTGGTTATCCCTACTATCAAAGAATGGCATAGTGTGAAAAAACAATCCTATTAGAATTCTGCTTGTTAGTGTTTCTTCTGCCATTACCTCAGATAAATAATGATTTTGATTGCAAAGAAAAGACTGAAGAAAAAGATATCAGATGTACTTTTGTTTAAGGTAAAGAAATAAAGATAAAGGAAACGATAAAGGTCAATGTATTTAAGGTCTGAAAAATGACACTGTTGTCAATTTTTAACCTTTTAATTTGTACCCTCTTAATTCTTTAAATAATGACCTGCATTCATACTTATAACTGTTCTTGCAATATTTTAAGTTTAATTATTTAATAATGCAATAAAGGGTTTTTCAATGAGTATTTTAGACATAGAACTTTCAAGGCATTCATTCAATCAGAAGTTGGAAATTGATTCTTCAGAAAATTCAATGACATTTTCACAGGTACTATTAGTTAGCATTAATTTATATAAGTGGTGTTTCCAGACACAAGAAGGTAATTTAGTTATTTGCTGTAGCTGATGTGGAAGGCTTGTTTTTTGGTAGGCAAGCTAGGACAAATAACAATAAAATCAATATATTAAATGTTTAACTACCAAATATGGGATGTATAAGTGGTATTATGGATAACAGCTTGTAATAAGAAATTAGAGAACCAACTTCAAATTCCAGTTGGGTTTGTTACATTCACTCATGCAAAAATAACCTTGTGAAATGTATGAATCTAATCTCTTCTCTTCCCAGCTATGGGTTAAATAGTTGATATTGTATCTGGAAAAGTAATTTAATCTAAAAAAAAAAATTAATACAATATAATAAAAAAAAATTCTTACAATCCAAAATGTTTTGACTTTAAAATAAACCACAAAGGGTGGATAAGCTGTGGTTTTTTTTTTTTTTTTTTTTTTTTTTTTTTTAATCTAAATCCAAATCCCAACTATTGTTATCATTTAACTTTATTTTTAAATCACTGTTGGTTTGCTTACAGTGAAATAACACTGAAAACACCAGTTTTCATTCAATTACTGAAAATCTTGATGCAAATAATATCCCATCCCACTGTCAGTCAAAGAGTTAAGTTACTTTGAAAAAATTGTAATTTTTTTTTTTTATCAATTCACCTCCAAGCAAGGCAGTAATGCCACTAAGATGCAAGAGGTAACTGGTGACAAATGACAGAGGAGAAGGAAAAGACATTAGAAGATCCTGGGAACCCAATAATAGTATAAATTTCAGTTTAAGCAGAAACAGAAGTGCAGAGTTGAAGTAGAATTTAGAAAGAACTGGAAAACAAGGGATAAACCTCTACTCCTGTTCAAAAGACTGGGAGGTGTGAACCAGATGATAAGCAAACCTATCTGCACCTGTAATAAATATATTAAATTTAAGAATGTAAAGAGATATATTTATTTATTTATTCAACCTTAGTTTAGCATAGAGCGACAGGAGGCAGTGGTCAGAAGAATGCATTGTGCTAATTTTCCAAGAAGGAAGAGCCAGCCTTGAAAATCTGAACTAAAAATAATTTGGATTTGAATACTGACACATGTGGTGGGAATATACAATTATGTCAACCAATTTTATATATATATAAAAGTGAACATAATCAACATATATATATTATAGCATGAAATATGCAATCGTCAGGCCTGGTATATAAACATGTTATCTTTTATATTTACACACGCCTATCTCTGATATTGAGCACTTTATCCCATAAATATAGCACTCCTTAAGACTATATTTCTTTTTATATATATATATATATATATATATGATCCATTGGTAAAGATGCAGGGAAAATGATCAGCTTTTTATACCAGTCCAGATAGCCCCTGACTTGATCTGCTACGCTTTCTTTGCCAAACTAGATCAGACCAAAAATGAAGTATTGTTGTTGTATCTGGGCTTGAGCTACCCAATCCTCACTAGACAAAGTTCAAAAGCATTTATGCGATTGTAGGCAATGGATTATTTTCAACCCTTTAGCTGCTTTCTCACAGACAAAATGTCACAAGCCTACCATTGTTTTGTCGCCATTTCCATGACAAATGTACAGACAAGCTACACTTAGTTACACTAGTTCAGACCTTTACAGCTAAGATGTGCCATGCCATGTATATGGACTTAAACCATCCTCATTTTCTTCATATTTCATTTGTAAGTTCCACTCGGCTTCTTCCAAACAAATGCTACTCTCAAAAACTCCCAAGATGATGCTTTTCTGATCAGTACAAACTTTATCTCTTCAAGTCTAGGGTCAGTCATCATATATCCTCATGATCTCCACTTATTTCCTACTCCTATGTTCATAGAACAACCCCATTTGGTAACTCACAAACTTGAGTGGCCATGTATTAGATGAACATTTAGTTAAAGAAAAAAAAGAGTTAAAATAATAGATAAAAGAAATTTGAAAGCTACTATGGTTAATTAAAGGGAGTTTTGTTACAATCTTTGTATATTCAAAAGAAACCCTTCAAGGTGTTTTTTTTCCTCTTCCTCTGTTTATCTACTTGTCTCTTTTCAAATGATTCTGTCTCATTTTATGGTTTTCTTTCCTTCATTTTCAGAGTACTCATCAGAAATCTTCTTTCTATCACATTCCTTCACCACAATCTCACTTCTGCCCTATTTTTATCTTTTAATTGAAACATTGCTGCTTGTTTCATGACATTGAAATAAGTCAATATTGATTTTCAGTTCTTGCTTTATTCCCCCAACTTTATTTCATATTATCAACACAGAATCCTAGCTGTCATATTTGCTCATCTGTTTCTTTTCCTTACACTCTCATTTCTTTCTCTCCAAACTTTAGTTTTTCTTTATCCCTCTTTATTCTGTGGCTTTTTTATACCTATCTTTTGATGGTTCTGGATGCTCTCTTTTTATCCTTCTTTCCCTACCCTCTCTCTCTCTCCTTTTCTCTCTCTCTCTCTCCTCTCTCTCTCTCTCTCTCCCCTTTCTCTCTCTCTCCCTTTTTTCTCTCTCTCTCTCCTTTTCTCTCTCTCTCTCTCTCCCCTTTTTTCTCTCTCTCTCTCTCCCCTTTTTTCTCTCTCTCTCTCTCCCCTTTTTTCTCTCTCTCTCTCTCTCTCTCTCTCTCCCTTTTTCTCTCTCTCTCTCCCCCTTTTCTCTCTCTCTCCCCTTTTCTCTCTCTCTCCCCTTTCTCTCTCTCTCTCTCTCTCTCTAATCTGAACCTTTTCTTTTATGTCTTCTTTGTTTTCCTTCTTTCATCAACTCCTTACTTCTCTCTTGCTGTTATTTTTAGTTTCAGTCAATTTTGAAATGTTTAATCTACAGGTTTCTGAACGTTTTTAAAGGGAAAGTCATTTGCTGATCCTCTTGCAAGACAAACACTTGTATGATTTTACCAGCCCCACTATTTTTTCTTCTTTCTCACTCTTTCCCTACTTCTCATGTTTTTTTCTCTGTTTTTTAACACTAAAGTAGCATAATTGACACAATTTTTTTTTTGTTCTAGTTCAATTTACTTTTAATCTAACCTCAAAATATCATCAAGGTCATTTGTGGTTATTTTGTCAGGCAGAATTAAGGGACTTGAGTTTTTGCTAACTTCATAGGTATTTATAAGCTGACTTCATTTTTATATGAAGTATAATTTGGCTATTAATTTATGAAGATAAAGTTAAGGGCTCACTTCTTTATTAAAGAATATTCCATATTGTTACATTTTTGTTTTAACTTAAACAAAAAAAAAAAAAAAAAAATTTCAAATTCAGTTTTATTTATAACTGCAAACTCCTTGTCGGGGTATAGTTTGGAACCACCAGGGGATGCAGCTTCAATTTTAATAGATTTTTGTTTTAAAATCACTCTCTATTTCACAAGGCCAGTTTGCTCTCTCAGCATCTTGGATGTTTTGACTTTACAACTATCATGATATTTGTATATAAATAAGGAGATCAGTAGATCCATGCCTTTTCCTAAAGGCATTAGTGCAAAGGTAAATATAAACTGTTCCAACCAGAGTTTAAACTGGATTCAAGGATTTCATTTTTTTTTTTTTTTTTTTTTTTTTTTTTTTTATGCAGTTAATTAAGCTACCTGCAAGTTTTTTTGCACATTGTTACATGAGATGACATTGTTTTCTTCCGAAAAAAAAAAACATTCTGGTATCATTTTTGGTATTTTCATAAATAAAATCAACTCCAAAGCACAGGATGGATGTGAAAAAAAAATGTATTTACCTGTAAACAATATCCATAAATAAAGATTGCTTAATTGTCAAATAATTTTTTATTTACTGTACTTGATGACCCGTACTTTGTTTTTTGTTTTGTTTTTTTTTGTTTTTAATAAAAAATAAGGGTTGAAAAAAATCTTATATACAAAGATCAGGTTGTTGCAGATTTGAATCAGCCTACAATAATGAAATAGGTTTTTAAATATAAAAATATAAGATTTTTATTTTTATGTTTTTACAAAAAGCTTTCTTAGCATGTATGAGTGTTAAATTCTTTGAAGTTGTTTTCCAAGATGGAAAGAAATGTGATTTCTTCATGTGTATGTGTGAGAAAGAAGAGTCAAGGAGGAAAGTGTAAATGTCCCATAGCTTAGGGAGGAAGACTAGTGTATGAGTAAGAGAATTTCTTTTAAATTGAGCATTGTGACCTATTATCATCATTGCCATCTGCAGCTGTGGTCTTTTCTTACTGTCTTGTCTGTTCAGAAACTTTGGTTTCAGTGCCAATTCTTCCTCCATTTTTTTTCCTTTACCCATTGGAAGTTCATGGTAGAGGCTACAAATTTAAATATTAATTTGACATAAAACCAAGTTTTGAATAAATTAGAGCATTCTTCTATAAAGGAAGTGCAAAGTTTGAAACTGTTTATTTTTCTTAAAAAAAAAAAAAAAAAAAAAGGAAAGAAAATTTCATTAAAACAAAGATAGTAGTACTGAACTACTCTAGCAATGAATGTTGGATAATTTCCTTACAGAATAAGGAAATAGGACTTGGAAAATTTGGCATTCACATGACAAGAGGGGCAATTAGCTTCCCTAAAGAGAAATGGTTGGCAGAATATGAAGAGTGAGGAATAATAATGCAACAGACATCGCTTTGTACTACAAGGCATAGGAAGTCGTGGAGTCATAATCTTGAAGGGACACGGCAAATAAAAGAAATTCTGTTTTGAAGACAATACGAATAAAATATAAATTTTAAAACTGGCTAAACTTTTCTGTTAATTAATCAAATATTAAAAATGACAAGTGTTTTTCAGTTATTTTCAAACATTATTTGAAAATTACTTTAAATAATAAAAGTAATTGGAAATTTGTTTAGTTTTTAATTTTCATAGAAAATAATCTAGATCAGGGATGGGGAAATTATGGCCTGCTGGCCATATCCAGCCCAGCAAGGCTTTTAATGTGGCCCTCTATTTTATTATATTTACAGATTTAATAAAAAAAAAAAAATTAAAAAAAAAAACTTTCTGGGTATTTAAAAATTGTATAAAAACTTCTTGGAAGAAACATTTGTAATAATTCGCTTTGATTTGAATCTTAGCTTAAGTATCATTTTGCAGGATATTTGTAATTGAGATTTAGTGAGTCATCATTTTGCAGTGTTTTTAAAATTTTATTCTATTTTTTAGTAAGTTAGATTCTAAAACAATGAAAAAGCAGTCAACTATAATGAGTTCTAAGAGACGTAAAGTTAACTTTAAATGCCATATTTTAAAGAAGGAATCGACTGGAAAGTATTTCTTCATAGAAAATGGTACAAAAGCTGTGTGCCTGATTTTCCATGATACTTGTGAAGTATTCAAGGAATACATGAAAAGACATTTTCAATCAAAACATGACAACTTTAGCCAAAACTTTTCCACACAAGAACTGCAAAACAAAGCAATGGACATGGTTAAAAAAACTGAAACACCAGCAAGGCATACTTTTTAAATGTACATCTACACAAGAGCTTGCAATAAAGGCTAGGTTTATATTGGCAAATAAGATTGCAAAACATAAGCCATTTTCTGATGCAGAATTTGTGAAAGAATGTATGATTTGATGCAATTGATACTGTTCAGAAGTAAAGTCAAAAGTAAAAACAATTTCATTGTCACGGAGAACTATTGTTTGTAGAATAGATACCATTGTTGAAACCTTTTGGATACTGCAGATAAATTCAAGTGGTTCTCAATTGCTTTAGATGAGAACACAGATATAGTAGTTACTGTACAGTTGATGATTTTCATTCACTGTATTGATGAAAATTTCAATATCACAGAAGAACTGTTGTCAATGGATAGTCTCAAAGACACTACTACCGGGAATGATTTGTATGAAAGTCTTATGTATTGTTTGGAAATTTCGCAGTTATACCTTGATAAATTTGTGAGCATAACTGATGGGGCACCTGCACTAACTGGGACACATTGTGGACTTGTCAGACAGCTAAATGACAAGATTCAGTCAAACTTCTCATTTCGCAAATAGCTTTCATTTCAATGCATAATTCACCAAAAAAGGCTTTGCAAAGCAAAATTGGATATTAAACATGTGATAAGATCAAGGGGACTAAACCACAGTCTCAAAATTTGTTGCAAGAAATGGAGTCTGATTTTTCTGATGTGTTGTCTTGCACTAATATAAGGTGGCTAAGTCTTGAAAAAGTTCTGAAAATAGTATGGGACCTCAAAGAAGAGATTTTCATGTTTTTTGAAATAAAGGGTGTGGCTTGTGACTTCTCCACCAAAATAAAGGTGTGATTTTTGCATTTGCTACAGATACCATGCAAAAAATGAATGAGCTCAACACAAAACTTCAAGGTAAAGGTGTCTTTGCTCATGATTTATTTGTGGAGGTAAAATCCTTTCAGGCAAAGCTTACACTTTACTAAACAACTGTCTGATCAAAACTTTGCTCACTCCCCCCCCCCTTCTGAAAGATCAGCCTGTTGAATATATATCTATATAAAAATACAGTGGACAGATCACAACCTTGAAGGAAAAATTTGCTAAGGGTTTTGCAGATTTTCAAAGCAATGGAGCTAGGGTTCAACATGCTGAGGTCTCCATTCACCTCTGACATTGAAACTGCAGCTAATGAACTACAAATGAACGTAATAGACCTCCAAGCTGACAATGCTTTGAAGTATAACTTTGAAAACAAATCTTTTAATTGAATTTTATGCATCTCTTTACCCAAAGCATTTCAAAAATTTGAAAGACTTTTCAAGAAAATTGTTTGTTCAGTTTGCATCCACTTGTATATGTGAGCAAACTTTATCAAGTGTGAAAATTATCAAAAGCAAAAATAGATCTCCTTTGTCAAATTCAAGCAGTATTAAGAATTAGCATAAGCAGCTTGGAGCTAGATATAAGCAAACTAGTCAATGACTGGAGTCGACTACATCAATCTCATTAATTATACACCTATTGTTCTTAAATTATATTTTTCTTGCATTTTGTCAATTATTTATGCTGTAATACAATTTTTACATTATAGTGAATTGTAATTAAACTTTAAAACTAGCAAGATGTTTTAATAAATTAACTGATCATGAAAACTTTTCACTGTTTGATGCTGTTACATTTTTCAATATACAGTCTTCAAAAGCATCTTGCCCAGTAGCCATGTCCATAATAATATCAAATTTTACAAACCTGGTGAAAAAGTTAATGTTGATGCCTATTACAAGACTCTGAGGTACAATGTATTAACATGGCTCAAAGCCAACTACTCAGGGAAACAATGTACAGACTCATGATGGTGCTTCTGCAAATCCAATTTTGCCAATCTTTGGCCATCACACTTCTGGCTCTCTTCCAGCCCAGATCTCAAGCCTCTAGATTATGCTGTTTGGAGCATCTTAAAACATGCTACTAATAGAAGTTGTAGAAGTTTTTTTTTTTGGGGGGGGGCTATAATTGAGAAACAAGGAGGACATATCAAATAAAATTTTTCATTTTGTATTTGTATGTTGGAACCATTCATGTTTCCCTAGATAAACTAATTAATCAACTATAAGGCTTTTTGTCTCAATACCAAAATTATGCAACTTTTGCCTTTCCACTATTTTATATATATATATATATATATATATATATATATATATATATATATATATGGCAGTGTCTGACCGAGTATTGTTCAAAGGCATTACTATATTGTATCTGATTTACAAAGCCTCACCTACAAATTGGCATTATAAAACAGAAAAACAAATTTCATCTTGATTCTTAGGAATTCTTTCTTTTGAAATTAGATTTTACTAATTTCAACTCTGTTTTTATTTATATATACATTTGTCTTAACATTTTTTCATATCTCATGTTGTTTCTATACCAGTTTAGTAAGAATGAGTAAGAGGCTCAGTTGTATATTAACTGCAGGGGATTTGGAGATCATGCCTTCAATACATATTTGTCTGACCACTGTGACTTAATAGTTATAAAACAAAATTTTTTTTCAAAATTCTTTTCAGAGTGTTCTGCATAATTTATAATGGCAAAATTTCATAAAATTTTGTCTTTTTTTTTATCAATAGATTTCAAAGATTTAGTCTATATTTTGCATGGATGTGCAGGTGATGTAGTGGATGGCAGCTAAGAACTTGAACTAAGTTCAACTTCCAGTTAGGTTTATTACATTCACTTATGTGCAAATACCCTTGGGAAAGGTATGGATTCATCTCCTTGGCCCAGCAATGGGTTAAATAGTAGGGTTTGTATCTGGAAAAAAAAATCATTATTATTCTAAGAAAATGCTTATGCAATATTTACTTGCAAAAAAAAAAAGAATTATTCTTAGAATCCAAAATTAGTTTTGGTTTTAAATAACCCACAAAGAGTCATTAAACTGTACAAATTGGTCAATCTATATTTTGTTTTCATGAGTTTAACATTAATTTTCAGTGAAATCATTAGGTGAAAATGTTAGATTTAATGAATTTGACACATTAATGTTTTTTCACCAAGTTAACTTTATGATCTATCATTCTTTGGGGGGAAAAATTGGATTTTCCTAACAAAATTGTTTTTTCTGTTCTAACAAAATTGCTAATCACTAAAAAAAAAAAAAAAAAATAATACTAACATATCTGATTTACACATCTTGCCAAAAATTTTGTAAGTAATTGGATGGGTCAAAGAGCAAAATGTCTTGTTATTGATATTTAATAGTGATGGTCGAATGAAAATGACAAGACAAATGAATTACAATACACACACACACACACACATATATATATATAATGTGTGTGCTGGCACTGAAGTCAATGCCGAGTGGTGATAGTCAATCTTGGATGCAATCTTCAGGCCATTATATCAGATCATTGCAAAAATTTGTGTCCAATTTTCATTTTTAATATAAAATGGCTGCAACTTGACACTAGCATTTGTTTTGGTGCCAGCTTCTGGTGCAAGTCAGATTTTGTTGAATGTTGACATTTTGTCCACAAATGAATGCCTTAGGAAGAGAAGATGGACTTTTGCCATATTTTGCATTGGAGCTGCAACACAAAACATTCAGAAGGTTTATTTCGATCATGCTCCACCTTTGCAGACGGTCAAAAAGTGGTTTGGCAGATTTTGTCAGGATGGTTTTTAACCTAATCTATCAACCACGCTCTGGGTGACCTTCCAACATCAAGACCAAAAAAGCAAACATGTGAAGGAAAAAAAATGATATATATTGCTTGAATATTACTCGCTTACTTTTGCATAATCAAGCTTTGAATTATGGCACTTTGTGTTCACATGTTTCAACTAAGTTTCAACCACCTGATGAATATTGATATATATAATGCACACCTTGTGTAACAGCAAAATTGTCCAGTTGTTAGATTAAGCTTTGAATCGTAGCTTATAAATGATTAAAGATAACGTACTGGAATTCTCCAAGGTTTTTATAACACTGTTGGACTCTACATTGAGCAATAAGAATGTATAATTACTCTCAAGCTTAACATAAGAATCAGGATGAAATTGATCATAAACAAAAATGACATGTTCATCATTAATTAATCATAGCTAAGGATCAGAAGCTCATGAAGGATTGAAATAAAATTTAAATATATATTATTCCAGGATTATTTTCCAACTTATTCAAGATGATCTTTGCCCTTTCTAACCTAACTTTGTGTCCTGGATTAACAAGGTGCCTCACAGTTTTCACGTATGATTTCATTTTCAAGTCTTTTTTTCACTGCTCTTTGGACTGTCATAGCTGAAACTATTCTCTCACGTGCCAAACATTTTATGGATTAAATTGGATGTTTTCTAATTGATCTCTTTAGCTTGAAGTTGAATGATGATCCCTCTTCCTATTGTGACTGTCTGATCCAGTTTTCCTCTCTACTGTCCCCTCTTTTTAAAACTTATTCACCATTTTCGTGATGGTTCTTGAATGGACTTGTGAGATGAAAATGAGAGTATAAATGTTGGCAGCGTTGCTGAAGGCCTGAATGATTTTTTTCCTCTCACCATTGCTCATTTGGGAAGACAGTGAGTCTGACACAACACAATTTTCAACCTGTTCTCTTTCTAACTGAAAGGGTTTTTCAGTGATTCCACAACAAATAGTATCAAGATGGCTAAATGTCTTATTTAAAAACCTAAAAAAAAGAAATTAGTTTCCCCCTTTATAGATATTAAACATTTTGTTGGATGGACAATTATGCTGTTACATGTTTTGGACAATTTTGCTGTTACGTGGTGTGTGTGTGTGTGTGCACACACACATATATGTAGTTTGACATGGTTAACAAGCTATATTTAGAAAAGGATATATTTTCTTTCTTTTTAAATGTGTATGTGTTTTTTTTTTTTCTCTCTCTACTTTCCTTTTCTCTAATTCTTTTTGCCTCTCTTTCCCTTTAACATTTTTTCACAAAGTGAAAATGACAGTAACTTCTCCTCATTTCAGGTGCTGGCGTATCTGAGGCAATACTTGCTGTCACCCCAATGGAAACACTGAAGGTGAAATTCATCAATGACCAAACCTCAGCCAACCCAAAATACAAGGGCTTCTTTCATGGCGTAAAACACATCATTAAAGAACAAGGTAAGTATTTGAATCTGAAG
Organism: Acanthosepion pharaonis; assembly: GCA_903632075.3. Lineage (NCBI taxonomy): Eukaryota > Metazoa > Mollusca > Cephalopoda > Sepiida > Sepiidae > Acanthosepion > Acanthosepion pharaonis. The sequence goes on along the minus strand of CAHIKZ030001369.1, from coordinate 249,479 downwards.
TACTGTGGTGTATCAGTAGTTCAGGTGTGTAACCTTGGCTCAAGCATAAGCAAGAACATGGGAGAAAATGAATTCTTCCCAACATTTCAATTTTGTGCGATCGAAGTGATTCCAACAGTACCGCATCACATATCGAATAAAAGCCCTCAATCTGCACTGCTCATATTTACCATTTATTATCTGATTTACAACAAAAGACTATCATTTTCAAGTCAATTTAACAATAGACCTACCCACTCAACATCATAGAGACTCTGAATTAGACTGTGGCATATCAGTAGTCTAGGTGAGTACCCTGGGCTTGAGCATAAGCAATAGCAATGGAGAAAATTAATTTTTCCTGACATTTTGATTTTACGCAATCATTTCTTCCAACAGTGCAGCATCACACATGCAATAAAAGCACTCAATTTGCACTGCCCATATTTACCATTTATTATCTGATTTACGACAAAAGACAATCATTTTCAAGTGATTTTAGGACTGAAGCGATTACTGGTATCTAAATTTTTGCCAAAACAGAGTAGCCCCCCACTCAATAAGTAAATACCACTCAATTACAGCCAATCACATTTCTTATATTTTAATATATAAGCCAAGTTTTGTAATAAAGATAAATATTTGAAAATATTTAACAAATATTAATTATATTTACATTAAAAAAGAGCCATATAACTCTCCAGATTATAGTGCGACTTATCTTTTTTACACTTTGTGATACATTTTTCCCCAGTGTGTGTGTGTGTGTGTGTGTGTGCATATATATATATATATATATATATATATATATATACAAATAGAAGATTAATTACTTAGCTGATTGATGTTATATTCAACACACGAACTCCAGATTTTTGTAGACAAACCTTTTTTGTAATCATTCAATTCGCTGGTATCAATAATTGATTGGCAATATCCTCCCACCATCTTTGTTAATTTTATATTGTTAAATAATAATTTGTGTGCTTTTTATTGATGTTAGGTTGATTTCTCCATGTCATAATTTTCTTATACTCTCTCTCTCTCTACCTTTCCTTATTTTCTCTCCTATCTATCTATCTCTCTCTCTCTCTATCTATCTATATATATATATATATATATATAGCCGTAGCAAATGACATAAAGAAAACAATAGCACGTAAGCTGCCACGTGACAATATTACTAAAGGGGAACATATAGCCCTCGATACGCTGACACATAGATGACCTAATCATAATACAGGCTGACAATGGGGGGTGCGACAGTGATCTGGGGAATCGAAGAATACATTAAAGAGGCCAACAAACAGCTAGCCGACAAAGAAACCTATAAAAGCTTACCTACAGATCCCCTTCCAGAAAACTAAAAAGAATTAACTAGCTCACTAAACATAATGCTTCACAACACTCTAATCGACAAGGAAACATGCACAACACTTACACCCACAAACATTACACCTGCTCGTTTCTATCTCCTTCCAAAAATACACAAAAGCAACAACCCAGGACGGCCGGTTATTTCATCGTTCAACTTCCACACGACAAAAATTTCCAAATACATAGACCATTACATACAACCGCTAGCTAAGGAAGTAAAATCCTACATCAGAGACACAACAGATCTACTGAACAAAATTAATCACATACAAACAGTACCAGAGAATGCTATTCTAGTGACTATGGATGTTAGGTCACTCTATTCAAACATTAAAAACATCGAAGGCTGGCTGCCCTTCAGGAAGCACTTACTAAAAAAAGAAAAAAGCAGGACCACCCCACAGAAGTTATCATAAAACTCATGGAGCATGTCCTTACATTGAATACTTTCAACTTCAATGGAGCACACTACCTTCAAATAAGAGGTTGTGCCATGGGCACCATTGCAGCTCCATCATATGCTACAATATTCATGGGAAAATTTGAGGAGACCCATATCTATCAAATCATTGGTAGCGACTCAGTATTCTATGCAAGATATATCGATGATATATTCTTTGTATACACGGATAGTGATGACAAACTTACCCAATTCCTTATGACCCTAAACACAATGCACGACTCAATTAAGTTTGACTATGAAAAATCCACAACATCAGTAACATTTTTAGACACCTGCATTTACATAGATGAAAACAGGAAACTACAAACGACACTACACACTAAAATAACCGACACCCACAACTATCTACACTTTAAGTCTTCCCACCCTAAACACCTCAAAGAGAACATTCCCTATTCACAAGCACTTAGACTCAGAAGGATATGTTCCAACAATGAAGAATTAAATAAACACATTGAAAATCTGGAGCATCAATTCACAACACGTGGCTATAAACAACACCTAATCAGAGAACAAATAAATAAAGCAATTTTCACACCTAGAGAAGACACCCTAATGTACAAGATTAAAAATAAATCTAGCCGCATCCTTCTAGTAACCACTTTCAATCCCACTCTGCCTCCACTATCCCAAATAATCAAACGTCGCTGGGAAATACTACATCTCAAACCAGACCTAAAAAACTGCTTAAGGAACCCAGCCTTCTTGCATATCGTAGACCTAAGAACCTAAAAGAAATCATAGGTAGTAACCACATTTCAGGGGACAAGGTAATCCGTAATGAACTAAGAACAAAAACAACAGGATTTTCCCAACCATGTAACAACAAAAGAAGTTTATGCTGCAACCATATTAAAAACACGAATTCATTCACTAGCTCAATCACTAAATCTTCTTTCAAAATCTACCACGATTCTAACTGTAGAATTCATAACATAATTTACCTTCTAGAATGCACACTATGCCAGAAACAATATGTAGGAAAATCTGAATGGCCCTTTCACTACAGAATTAATAATTATCGTAGTTTAATTAAATCGACTCCCCATGAAAATTATTACCTGTAGAACAACATTTCCGCCTGGAAAAACATGATTTCAAAACCCATGCCAAATTCACTATAATTGAGAGAATAGAAAAGTTCAGAGCAGATAACATTAGAAAGATTTTAGAGTCCCATGAAAATAAGTGGATACAACGTCTGAAAACACAATATCCAGCCGGGCTAAATCATAAATTTAACAACATATAGATAGTCAACAAATCAAAACCTACCTACACTTCTCACCCACACAAGACAGACATGCTTACGGAGGTGTGGAGGCCTCACACTTATACACACACCCACATGAATATACACACTTACACACATCATACTCACTCACTCCCTAAGGAGCCAAATGATAACACACACCTACAGCAATACACACGCTTACACATATCATACTCACTCACTCCCTAAGAACCAAGTAACACACACACAAACACTAAACAGAGAAACATCCCCTCATCAGGTTTAATAAAACTGTCAAACTGACCAGAGAATTCAGAATAATATGTATCTATCCAGCTCTTATTTCAGATAACTTAAAAGAGACTGTTTGACCAACACAAGGAATGTTAAAACATTCATGTTAAAAAGATAAGAAAATAAAAAATAAAAAACAAATGAAAACTACAGACAAAAGTTCATTTTCTCCATTAAGACATTCATTTTTGTAGTTCACTGCTACCAGCAAGCAGAAATATTTCTCCTCCCGATGATGGCCATTTCGGTTGAAACTAGTCGAGGTATCTAAATGGAATAATAATAAAAAAAACGAAAGAATATTAATCTACAACCCAGTGTGTCCAAAGATTTTAATTTTTTATTTTCTTATTGTTCAAAATATATATATATATATATATATATACCAAAGAATTGCTTAACTGTAATTTTCCCTAACTCCACAGTTTTGTGGTAATATGTCCATTATTTAATAGGTTTATGTGGTTTTTCAACTCCATTATAGGCAGGTGCATTCATTTTTTTTATTTTTTTATTTTTTTTTTTTTTTTACATGTGCTCACATGTTCCTTCATAATCGCAGTTATTTTTCAATTTTATATTTTTCAATTTTTATATCTTTATATATCATTGTTTTTTATATGTGTGTGTATAAAATTTATGTATAGTGTTGTTATATTATTATTTAATTTATATTATTTTCTGTTGTGTTTATTATGTTATATTAGTATATAAGTTGTAAAGTAAATATTTATTAAAATGTCTGCATTTATCCAATAATTCATTTCTCTTGTTTAATAATTTAATTTGATTATTGAAATTTATTATATAAAATTATTCTTCTGAACTTCATTTTCTATTATTAATATTATATCTGGGTACCTTTTTATGATTTCCTATTTAATTTTAGTTGATTTTTTTGTTTCCTTTTTGACTGCATACATATTTTGATACTTTGTTATTTGCATATCTGTTTATTTTAAATTACATTTTATGATTATGAAATCATTTTTTAAAAGTTGTTTCAGTTGCTCCTGTATAAGTTTTTTTTTTTATTCTGTATTAATATTATTTGATGCAGTTGCTTTATATATTATATTATTAGTTAAACATTTATTGAGTGGGCATTTGTTTGACAATTACAATTATTGTTATTTTGCAGGTTTGTGTAGTTGCTATTATTTTTGTTTTGTGTTTTTTTTATTATGTTTATTTATTATTTTATTGCACACACACACACACACACGTGTGTGTGTGTGTGTGTGTGTGTGGTATATGCAAGCCATGTGTAAATATAATTGAATAGGCATGCAAGGCCTATTGTCTATTTCATTTGAATATGTTATTTCATATGTGCAATGTGCTTGGCCAATTAGTGCTTAATGCAATTAGCATTTGTAATCATTTAATTAGCATTTCAAATGTGTCACTGAAAGCTTAAGTATTATATCTTAGGAAGTAAAATGCTTTGTTTCTTCCTCAGCAATACCAATGTCTAAAGAAAAGAGGCTAATTCTAAATTAAGTGTGATTAATTATGCACCAAACCCAACTAAATAACTGTAATTTTTTTTTTTGTATTTTCTTGGGCTTACATTCTCAGCTGACATGAATTGGAAAGACTATATTGAATCCATTGCTAGGTCAGCTGCTAAGAAAGTTGGTTCACTGTGTCAGGCAAGACCATTCTTCTCTTTGGAATCTATCTTATATATCTATAAGTCTACCATTCATCCATGCTTAGAATATTGCTGCCACATTTGGTCCAGTGTCTCTACTATTTACCTTGAGCTCCCTGATAAAATCCAAAGAATCAGCAATATTATCGGTCCTGATCTGGCGGCTTGGCTTCAGTCACTTTCCCACATCCCTTTTCTATAAATACTTTCTCGGTAATTGTTTGAATGAGCTCTTCACTATGGTACCTAGACTTTATGAACTTAAGCACAAGACTGCTGTTGAGATATCGTTAATTTACAGTTGAGCTATGTAGATGTAATTGTAAATTCTACGCTAACAGTTTCTTTTCTCGCTTGTAGAACTCCCTTCCAACTTCATGCTTTCCAGCCAATTTTAATACGTGAATATTTAAATGCAATGTCAATTGCTATCTACTGTCCTGATTAATCTTTTCTCTTTCTACTTGCTATTAATGTTTCTGTTCCTAATTCTTCCACACCCTTTGTGTTTTAGTAGCTTTCCTGCCTTTTATTTTACTTTTTTTTTCAAAAAACTTTCTTCAAAATAAGAGTGTACCTTATACCCTGATAACTATGGCTTTTTTTTACAAACTTGAGAAAATATAAAAATCTGACTGAAAAATCACGAGAGATTCCTTGACTTAACTCAGCTTTGCTATATTCATATGGCATCAAATGTTTTTTCACGGGTTTCTTTCTTTCTCTCCCCCCACCACATTATAATGAATGTTCCTAACACAAACTTAATTTTTCTTTGAATAAATCTTTTTAAAAATGTCTGAAAATTTTTTTCTTTTCCAAGCATGTGCTTTGTTTGCCATTTAGGAATCCGAGGAACGTACCAAGGTTTGACGCCAACTATCTTGAAGCAGGGCTCTAATCAAGCAATGCGGTTCTTTGTGATGGAAACATTAAAAGATAAGTACCGTGGAGGTGATCCCAATATCAAAGTGCCAACACTTCTGACTGGCTTATTTGGAGCTCTGGCCGGTGCAGTCTCCGTGTTTGGAAATACACCAATTGATGTGATCAAGACCCGCATGCAAGTAAGATTCAAAGAAAACTTTTATTTCTTGTGATATCACAGGTAGGATTTACTAAACTTTTTCCATTAGACCTTTCATGTACACTAATGACTTATTAGTATAAACATTAGATTTAATGAATACTTATGTTTGAGTAGGCATCTTTGTTCTTTTAAAGTGTAATTTTTGTCTGAATTTCTGAGATGTGACATTATCATTATTTACACTATTTACATGCAGGAAAATAGTTTAATGGATTGAAGTGTTGGTTCATGAAGTTGATGACATAGTAATTGTGAGTTAAATTCCTGGGCCAGGCAGTGGGTACTTGGGCTCTGTGGGGACAGGGTAAGCAATAACTGAATCATATTAAGAATAAGAAGTAGATGAGATATCCCTAGGCATGGGCTGTGGAATGAGGACAATCTACTCCTATAGATTAAAGGATTCAATTCAAAATCCCCTGAAGGTTACCTGGAATAACATACATCTGATGAAGGCTGGAGGGCACAATGGCTGAAACGTTGTGTTAGTAAAAACAAAGATGAGGAAAATAGTCCACATGTAAGTAGTGTAATTGACATCTAACAGCCTGTCCAATTGAATGTCTTAATAAAAAAATTGTCTTTCATCATGGATCAAGCCTGTATTCTCCTTATATTGGGTGAAACTACCTTTTAAGCAAAGTGCTTAGACTACTCAGCCACAAGAAGACCTAGCTTAAAGGTGGTCTTCTCAATATAAAAGGACAAAGGTTTGATACTTGTCAAAAGGCACATTTTCTTAAGACTTTTTGATTGCCCAATCCTGTAGACATCAATTAATAAGATTGGCCATTTCCATATAGGAAGCATTCAGCATTTATTGACTGAATAGTTAATCTTAATTTCAGTTGAATTTATAAAATCTTTCTCTTAAAACAGTTTTTCAGGAAAATAGGTTTCTCAAGTCTGTTTATTAGTATTGATGAGTTTCTTTCCTAACCTTTTGTTTTTGGTAGTGTGGAAAGTTAAAACATTGACTATACTCAGCGGCCTTTTGAACAGGAGTAGAGGCTTATCCCTTGTTTCCTGTTTAGGATTGGGTTTCCAATTCTTTTTAAAGTCTATTTTCATCTTTTTTTTATTTTTTTTTATTTATTTAAACACAAACTTAAGACCCACAATTATGTAGTCATGTACAGCCTTAAAGTAGATATTCTAAAATACTCCTGATGCTTGTACTTTCCTATGCTAATATAAGTTCATGCAGTAACCCTCTACCATGAGTTACTCTTGGGCCTTGTATTAGGTAAATATTAAAATAAAATGGTTAATATCTATGGGGGGGGGTGAAAAAAAAATTATTTTCACTTGTCTATATGTGCTATCCAATGTTAGTATATGCTGCAGTTGGAAATTTTTAATTGATGCGGTTTTTATTTAGTAAAGTTTTTGTGATTCTGTAGCACCAGTCTGTGTGATATTGCAGTGAATGCCAGATAGTTTTCTCACAGAAGAGATTTGAGGCAACAGGTGTAGTTCTACAGAAAGATATTGAGAATACGATAGACTGAGCATGTGAGCAACAAGGATGTTTTAAAGAAAATGTAAATGGAAAGAACAATTATACTTAGACAGTTGAAATTTTTGGGACATGTAATGAGGAAAGGGGGCTTGGGGAATTTGATATCCACAGGACATTAACGGCAAGAAGGGTAGAGGGAAACCGTGAATAACATTCCTAACAGGCTTGTGAAGATTGATAGCAGAACAGGGACTGGGAGAGATAGTAAGGAGACAAAAATTACTTAGAGCTACAAAGGATAGAAAGCTGGGGAGGGCCATAAACGCCTAGCACATAAAAGCAAGATTTCTGCTGTTTTTATAACTACCCACTAACAATTGTCTTGCTTGCTACTTGGCTTTGGACATTTTATGCTAAATATTTCTGACAGTAGGATCATTGGTATGGTTTTGGGATAGCTGTACAGCAACTAACTAGTTCCCTCCACATATCTGGATTGAAGGCATTGGGCACCTTGAGGTGGTGTAATGGCTAATAAGCTTGTCTCACTAAAACAATTATAACTGAGTAGTGAGTTTGATCCTCACTGGGTGCCCCTTACTTTCGGCCTTGTGCCACATCCAAACTATGCTTTGAAAATCAAAGGGCAACTCGGGGCGGTGTAATGGTTAGCAAGCTTGTCTCGCTAGAACAATAATGACTGGATAGTGAGTTCGATCCTCACTGGGTGCCCCCATACTTTTGGCCTTGTGCCACATCTAAGCTACACTTAGAAAATCACTGTCTGGGTTGAAAGCCAGAAAGGTAGTCATGTATGTGTCTCGTGTTGTGAGTAAGTAGACCTGGCAGAGATCATCCCTCTCCAGGTCAAACTGCAGCCAATATGAAGGCACATGGCTGTTGATTCCATTAGGGGAACTCTTCACTCTGGCTGTTGACTTCAGTTTCAAAAAACACTGGTTCCCTTATGATCACTGAAGTTAAGCAACATCGAGCCTGGTCAGTACCTAGATGGATGACCTCTGGGTGCTGTAAGCTTGGATGTGCAGTTGGTGTAATGGATAATGGCTCAGAATTGTTAATCGGAGGGCCAAGTTCCAATTCCAGTTGGATTTGTTATATTCACTAACATGCAAATACACTTGGGGAAAGGTATGAATTCACCTCTCCCCTCCAGTTATGGGTTAATTAGTAAGACTTGTATCACTAAACCATTATCTCAAAAAAAAAAAAAATTCTTACAATTTAAAAATATTTTCTGGCTTTAAATAACCTGCAAAAGGTTAAGCCATAAAAAAAACAAATTGCTCAATCAAATTCAGTTTCAGAAGCCCTCCACCCAGTAATGTTGTCATCAACACACTGGCTGTATACATAACTATAGAACCTAGTCTACCTTATTTGTGTTAGATGACCCCTACAAGAAGCTTCCACCCACCCTTTGACATATCTTGTTTTTAATCCTGCTGGTTATCTAGCCACCCTCCTCACCTGAAAGTTTACAACCAAATAACGCTGAAAACCCTGGTTCTCATTCGCTCACTACTGTTAAGCAGTGTTAAGACTGGTCAGTACTTAGATGGGGGACTGCTTGGGAACACCAGGTTCTGTAAGCCACTTCCTGCAATCTTAATGATTCATTTTTAAATAAACCACAAAGGGTTGATAAATCATAAAATACAAATCCGTCAACCTCACCAGAAAAAGCCTGGTAGTGGAACCAGGTTAGTTGCTGAAGACCTGACCATGCAGCAGGTAATACTGGGTGACATGATACCAGTATCACTCACAGATTGACCTGAGATGTCAGTAGGAAGAAAAATTGATCAAAATTTTGCAAATTTTAGCCAAAAATGTATTGACTATGGTTAAATGTAATTGTCAGAAATGCCCAACAAACAGAATTGACAAAGTTTCCAATAAACAATAACAAATGAAAAAACAGGACACAATAATACTAAGCAAACAATATATGCAAGACAAAAATAGGCAAAGCAGCAGTAATGAGGTAAAAAAAAAGTTCACAAACTAAGAATGGTGTTAACACGCAAAAGGGATACAAACAATTGATTGCAGTGTTCAGACATCAAGATAAGAAAGAACAGAAATAGATCAGATAAGACCGAGAAGTGTCCTATCTTAATGATTAGGGAGAAATCCCAGCATGCATCTGTATGTTTTGCCTATAAATTTTTGCAGTCTTTCCTATATAGAGTGGATTCCCCTCCACCACCAACACCACAGTTAAATGGATGAGTGCCCTCGTTTCCTTCCTTTCCTCTCTCCATGGGGCTAATAAGTACAAACTAGATACATTATAAATATTTACAATTGTTTTTGCATTTTTCTCTTTTTTATTTAATATCTTTTGATATTTCAAAACTTATTTGAAATTTTTTTTCCTTTTTTTTTAAAAAAATCCTGTTTTAATTTTTTTTTCTTTTTAAATCACAAAAGAAATAAGTAAAACATAAAAAAAAAACTGAAGTAACAAAAAAGTTGGTGAGCCAGAGATTCAGGTTTGTGCTTCATTAAAAAATTTACTTGATTTCACTTTACCGATAGGTTTAGTAAATAAGTCAGCAACATTATGGTTGGATAAATAAATTATATTGAATAGCTAATTGCTGTTAGTCTTTAGACAATAGATATGCTATAGGAGAGAAAGTTTCATTATAATCTATACCAATCTTTTGCAAGTAACTTTTTGCAATGAATCAAGCCTTGTATTGTTTGTCACCTGTTTTAATAGTGTAGACCCACCAACATCCAATGATTTTTACTAGTTGGGAATGTAGTTAATTTGTATGTATCATTCATTTTTAGAAAGTTTTTCTTTTTTTCTTTTTTCAACCGCCCCCCTAAACACCCCCCCCATGGCCTCATGCCATTTTATAGTCATTTGATGTAATAACTTCAATAGAAGTATTGGGTATATATTTTACCAAGCATCAAATTTACTATGTCATCTAAATTTGTAACAATGTAATCTTTTAAGTATTCAGGCATTTTTGTAACCTGCTGGGGTAAACTTCTGTTGGGTAATTCTGCACTAGGATTATCTCCTTTATTATTGGTTGGATTTTTTGATTGTGCAATTTTCTTTTCATGTTTTTCCTTCCCACGAGGATTTTTCTCTAAATAGTTAGGAGGTAATGTTGCATTTCCTTCAATTGTAGTAGGAGTTTACAAATTTTCAGTAAATCTTAAACACCACTCTTTTCACGTTTTTAATTTCTGGCATATATGCTAGATTAGCAGCATGGCCCAGTGTTGCCTGTGCTTCATTCAAAAATCGTACGACTCATACCACAATTGCTATCACTTGAATTAAAATATTTTTGCCCTTCCTTGCCTTTAAAGGAGTGCCCTTTGCCGTGCTGATGTTGCTAAATGCCTTACTTCTTGCCTATCTCACACTGCGAATTTTTTCTAAGCTCTATACTAAACATTAAATCTGTTACGAAAAAAGAACTAAATAAAATGAACGCAAAACGATCAGCTTTAAAAAAAAAAAGACTCATAACTGGAAAAACCGAATGAAAAACAAATGTTAACAACAAATACTTTTTCACACCCAACCTAGTTCTGTGGAATCAGAATCAATGTTGAGTTTAAGCAAGCGAATGAGCCAATTGGAGTAGTGCCATGCAGATTTAAATTTTTCCCACTTGTGACGAATGCAGCTATCGATTTTTTTATTTTTTTTTGCATGATAGCATGCTAGTTAACATTCGTGCCAGTCAGCTGTTGGCTCTCACACCAGCCAATAGAATCTTCCTGCCTATTCGTGGCAGCCAGCTATAGGCTCTCACTCTGGCCAGTAGAATATGGCCGCAAACTACATGAAAACTGCCGTAGAAGCATGAAAAAATTGATTTCCACTATCGATGGGAGTTGGGAAATGCAAAGTTGGTCTTGGCCTTCCCGCTAACTTTGTGCATGCAAATTTTGGTGCAAATCCGTCGAAAATTGCATCTGTACATTCATTACACACACACAAACACATCCTGCCTTTTATAGATAGAGATAAGCAGGACTTGATTTATTGAAGCCTATGAAAATTGCTTTTTCACATTTAGTGTTCAATTTCTTCCCATCTTGTATGTAGGCATAACAAACTGTGCCAGATATATGCATATTACTGAGGTTATGTTTGTGACCTTTAAACATTTTGAAGGCAATTTTTCTGGCACTTTGATTCTAACACTGATTTCTGATGTATGCCTCTGTATGACCACAAATTTTGGTAATGTTGATTCAATTAGTAGACATCTTCCCATTTCAAATAGAGATTGCCAAGATCTTTCTGCAGTGCCGTTTTGGTATGCAGAGTATTGGGCCAATTTCTTATGTTTAATATGATTATTGATTAGAAGAGTTTAAAGATTTTCAGAAGTGAATTCTATGCTGTTATTGCTTCCTAGGAATTTTACAGAACCATATGGAGCAATGTCTTACAAATATTCTATATCTACAACAACATTCCTGTTCACATTCACAATACAAAAATTACTAATCAACAAGTTCTTGAGTTCTACCAGTTCAAACCTTAACAACGCAGGCATATACCATGTTAATTTCATGGAGTTGAATTATCCTCATTTCCTCCATGTTCCAAATGTAAAAAAAGTTTTCCTCAGAAAGCTTTATCCCCAAAAAGGTGGCAGTCCTTGGGTAAAGAGGAGCTGTCAATTTGTGCACCAAAATTCATAGGACAAATTTGGAAATTTTTCTTTTTAGAATATCCAAACTTTTCAGAATGTCCTTCTTAAATATCTTTTAATTTTTCATGTATTTTTATTTTTAGGGTCTTGAGGCCCACAAATACAAGAACACCCTTGATTGTATAATAAAAGTGATGAAGTACGAAGGACCTACTGCGTGAGTACACATTTTCCCTAACATGGGGGAACGTTTATGGTTTTTCTTCTTTTTTTTTTTCTTTTTCTTTCTTTCTCTCTCTCTTTTTCTCCTCTCTCTCTCTCTCACTCTGGAATTTTCCAACACCCCACCTGGGGTTTATTATGGCCATATCATTTATTAATTTAGCAGTTTTTGAGCTTTCAATTGATTTTCTGATTCTTACATTTTATTACAACACCCCTGTTTGTTGCATATTGGGAAAAATTTTGGCCCTCCCCAGAATTATTAAGGCCCTTTTATATTGGCCACCTAAGAGTAAAAAGATTAAAAATAATGAATAGTTCCTAGTAGCTTTCAAAATGCAGAAACACTTCACTCTGAAATTGTGCTTTTCATCTTAGTATCCATCTAAAGCCTACTTGTTCTTTATTTTATCATATATGCATACACTGAAAGCATCTAATAAAGATCTTTCTGTTTTTCTTTGTGTTTTTTTTTTTTTCTTTCTTTCTTTGTTTTTCTGGGGTTTTTTTTCCCTTTTTCTGGGTTTTTATCCCCTTTTACTTTCTTTTCTTTTTTTCCTCCCTCCCCAGCTTTTATTTTTCTCAAATAAAATGCAAAACCACTATTTGCTGCAATAAAACTCTTCTAATTTCTGGCCTTTGTTTCTTGCCTGCAGCTTTTATAAAGGAACCATTCCCCGACTGAGTCGAGTTTGCTTGGATGTAGCCATCACGTTTATGATTTATGATAGCTTCATGCAGTTCTTCAACAAGATTTGGATCACATAGAACTTGCATGTCAACATTCCTCTACTGATACTGCCAACACCGTTTGCTGCTGCTGCTGCTACTACTGCTTTAACCCTGGACATGACATGACGAAAGCACCAACCAGCTCCCAGCCAGACACGTCCATGACAGCTATATTGGACAAGGAAAAATTCAGCTGCTACAGAAAAGTTGTCTCCCTTGATTTGTTCAGGTCATAAGTGACTTCTTCAGTTTGTTTCATGATGTAATTTAGTTTCTTATTTAGCCATAATCACTAATTTTTTTTTTTTGTTTTGTTGTTTTTTATCAGATAATGAATATGCATTTTATAAAACTTCAACAAAAAATTTTTTAAAGGAAACAAAATACATACTGAAAATCTCAGGTTTTATTTAAAATTTACTTCTCTTCATGGATGACTAAAATATTCACATGTTGTATAATAGATATCCTTTAAACTGCTGTTGATATTTTTTTTCTTGCAAGAAAAGTTCTCCCCTACCTGCCCAGAATTTTTAATCTTCAAGGCCGTAAAGTTATTAAATGCATAGAACTAAACTGAACAAAATCATTGCCATCTTTAATTTATCATTAAGATAAATGAGTTATCTTAAGGGTCAAAGTTGAACTTGAACTAATTTTCTTATATGGGGGAAAATGATATATAAATTTTTATATATCAAAAAACAATTTTAGGGAAGAAAAAAACTATAACAAAGTAGGAAAAGTTTTCATGTAACTCATTTCATCCTTTAGGACTTCATCGGACTAAAGTGATGTTTACATTGATGCAACTACACATGTGCTTGAAAGAAAGGGGATGGTGAGAATAACATATATATAATTTTTTTTTTTAAGTCTCTACCCATAATAGATATTAAAAAAAACAAAAAAAACAATTAAAATTCTCACCATCTCCTCCCCTTCATGTGTATGTGTAGTTGCTTTATTTCCACCTTTTGGTTAAAATCATGTAATGCTCTGGTCATTTTGTTGATTCAAATCCAAATTGAGGATTAACTGCCTAAATCTTTGAAAAGTCTTTCACAGAATATAAAACCTACTCATGTGCTTGTAAAATCTACAAAATATATGTGAAAACATCAGCACCAAATGGTGACAATTTGTTTCATGCTTGAATGTAATCTTCAGGTCATGTGGGGTTGGATGGTAGCTTGATTATTTGTACATGTTAGTCATTGTGGCATTATGGATGGCAAGGTTTATTCTTTTAAAAGAACAGAAGTAGCTGTTCCCACCTATTCAACAGCTGTTAGAATAACTCACTAAACTGGAAATAGTTGACTTTGCTACCCTTAATACCCTATTGACTAACATATATAAATAGTTTAGCGATTCAGCCCACATAACCTGAACATTGCATGAAACCGACTGTTGCTATTCGGGGATGACCTGTATCACAGATATTGGACTCTTTCGCCCATAAATAAGGCATACCTTGAAATTATATTTTCTGATATATGTAGGTAGGTGTACTAGTTAAAGAAATTGCCTTCTTTTTAAAATTAAGAAAATGTCATTTAACTTTGAAGAACTTAGTGTTAAGTTTTATTGCAGGAAGAGGAAAATTCAAATTTAAGTGGACGTATACAGAAGAGTATGTATGTGCACACACACACACATATATATATATATATATATATATATATCCAAGTATATTATTGGTGTATACAGAATAAATTCCAATAAACAACAATTACTATTCTTAAGAGTGCTCAATACAGAGTAGAGTGAATATAATTATTTATTTAAAAATTATAACATAAATATGTTTTAAATAAATAATTATATATATATATATATATATATAAAATTTTGAACTAGATTTGTTTAGATTGATGAAACTACACATGTACAAGAGACACTGGAGATTGTCATGCATTTATTAATCTTTTATAAAAAAAAAAATATTAATGTTGAATGATTAACCATGACTTTTTATTTGTAATTAAACTTTTTTGTACTGAACAATTTTACACTGTTTCATATTGCAAGTATGCTTTGTTTATAATTTGGCAAGTTGTAATTTTTTTTCTTAGGTCATAACAAATAAATGAATATTAAAAACAATAATTTGTATCATAGAATTGAAAGCTTAGTGTTTTCTGCCATAGAGTTATCCTTATACTTTTCAGTATAAGGATCACATTATATATTTGGCACATTTTTATGGGACAAAGGAAGAATTTATTTGTGGTCAGAATATGCCACAGTAGCAACACCTAGTATGATGTAGGTATGGTCTTATATTCAACTATCTAGAGTTCACATACACACACATATATATATATATATATATATATAATATGATTCAGAAGAGAGAAATCTGTTAAAAAGTAACAAAATCGTGAAGTGGGCTGGAGGTTTAGGCTGAGGTTTGTAATTTGGAAATCCCTAATATAGAGTAAGGGGGGGAAAAAATAATAAAAAAACAGATTTTCTGTAATGTTTTTTCACTTTGCTTAATTTCTAAGATTTCAGAAGTTAAGGGTAAATGTTATTTTTAATAAATCATTTATTTGGACTTCATCTCATGGTATATATCTGGTTAGAAAGAAAGTTCTCAGTTTGTAAAATGTTTAATTTATTTAGAAACAGCAAAAACTTTCCTTCCAGCTACATATTATCTGAATATGGTATAATTTTTTTAAAAACTAAAAAATGGTTGTAAATGCAGTCAATAATATGTATTTGCTATATGAAACAAAGTAAAAAAAAAAAAAAAAAAAAAAAAGTCATAAAAATCTATCAAGTTTTGTTATACTGTTATTACTTTTGTTATTGGAAAGGCTTACTTTTGTTTTACATAAAAAGTTCTTTTCAATATAGGTTCATGTTAAAATTATGTAATCAAGTTTTTTTTTCTTTTCAAGACTTTCTAAAATGCTTCTGCTTTATTCACTTATTTTTAAAGAAATAAGAACGCCACTTTGAAAGATATTTTTTTTTTATTTAAAGTGGGAAACAGTTTTTTTTTTTTTTTTTTTTTTTGCTCTCTTTATTAAGGGAAACAAAAAAAAATAAAATGGCGGGAGTTGCTGAGTGCTCAAACCAAAAAATTAGGTTAGTTATGTATATTGGTAACCAATAGACAGTTTTAAAAAATATTGTATTTTTTGTTTTTTTTAAATATCTTTGAAATATTCATTGTGTTTTATCAGCATTGTATCAATATCTTAGATCCATGTTGTTTTATAGAACAAACAAGCAGACAAAATGGTGTTTTCTATTTTTGTGAGTGAGATTCTGAAAAGTGGGGAAAAGGCAACTCCTTTTCTTTTTCATTGGAAAGTGACATTCTTCCACATTCCAAAAAGCAGGAATATATTTACAAAAAATAATTACAATGGATAGGATGACTAAATAAGGAACATCTTAATAAATTTGACATTTTTTTCATTCTTTATTTAGCTTTATCAGAAATCTTGGAATGCTAAAAAGGGAAATGAAATATTCATCATATCATGCCTAAATTTTAATACATACTTAAACTAAGATAACATTTAAAAAATTAAGCTTATACACAGATACCATGAGATATAAATGGTATGTTCCATGCAACCAATAAAAACAAAACAAGCATAGAATTTAAAAACTGAAATATAAGTCCAAATCATTCCAAATTTGTGATGAAACTAAATAAATAGTAAAACACGTTAAATTTATAAAGCTTTCCTCATTGTTCCTTATTCAATTGTTCTGTCAGATTTAATTCATATTTTCAACTCAGTGGATAGAATCTATTGTATTTTTAAATTCTTTTTAAAAAAAGAAGAAAAAAAAAATAACCTAAATAGGGGATCTTTATTCTCTTTCTGCTAATATTTTCCGCAAGGATTCCAAAAATGAACTCTATGATCAAAATTCCATTTTAAAGACAAAGTATTTTGGTATTTGGTAGAGAATCAAGGCAAATATTTAATTTCTTTTATATATATATATATATATATATATATATATATATATATATAAAATGTTTTAACAAAACACATTCTAGTTTTGGTTTTATTTCTAAATGTCTTTAACACATTTTTACTCCGCCTTATTACATTGAGATTTATTTTTTTATATATATATAAGATTGCTTGTTGGGATTATTCCTCTGTTAACTGCTTATGTACCAAATTCCTGTCATTTATTTTCTGCTTACAAGTAAATCTTTATTATCTCTCTTTGATAAAAGAAATGGTTTCTTTCAGCACTTTTTAAACATGAAAAAAAATGTCAGCAACGTAAAAATTAAATACACTTCTCAAGATCTATGGTTCGAGCCTGATCTCTGTAAATCAATTGCAGACAATCTTCTGTGATTTTTCACATTCAAATTGAAATTTTATGAAATGTTTGGTTGTCTCTCATGAAAGGAAAAGAGTGTGTTCTACTAATTCATTAATTTTTGTTTTAATACATTATAACATTGGATGGAAATCTTTTGTGGGTGTTTTTAGACATTTGACAGTTAACCTGTTATTGGTCTAAAGAATTTTTTCTTGTTACTATTCTTTTTTTTTTTCTTTTTTCTTTTTCCCCTCTTTGTTTCTTTTTCTTCTCTTTGTTTATTTTTCCCCTCTTTGTTTCTTTTGTTTTTCTTTTTGTTTCCTATCTTCCAAAGTCCTTTTTAAAACAATTATATTTAAAGGAATAGATATTTATTGTTAGTTTTCATCAGACATTCATATACATATATTTTTTATTTATTTTCTGTTTGTTATTTTTATAAATATAATTTATTTAAGCAAATGCTCTGTTTTTTAAACAGTATTAATTACATTTAATAGCCTGATTGATTGAGAAATTTCATAGAAAATATGCACTCTCTGATTGGAATTCATAATTTCTATGAAATTTCTCAAATATTCAGGCCAGTAAATGTAATTAATACTGTTTAATTAAAAAACAGAGCATTTACTTTTCTATAAAATAACATAAACATAAAATATCTTGAATAATTGTCAGACATAATCCATTTCATTTTATATATATATATATATATATATATATATATATATATAGGATTGTTCAGCTGTCAAAATAAGCTTTATTGGTATACAAATATGACCTTCCTGTTTTCTGTTTCAATTCTGTTATCAGAAAGATTTGATAAAACTAAAAAATGAGACTAGAATCTTATTGGAGATGAATTTTGTATTTACTTTACAAATATGATTGGAATTTGACTGTAAAATGTCACCCATCATCACTATCGAATTCAAAATAACTTTTTACATTCCATATTGACGTGATAAATCGTACTGATCTGGTTGCCTTTTTCCACTCACAACACTTTTTTAAATTATTTATCTCCAAATCAAGGGAGATAATAATGATACTCATTGATAGTTTCTTTTCTATTTGTTAAATGAGACTCTATTATTATGCTAGTTACATATATTTGGGAGATGATATACGTTTCAATCAAATTTGTAAAATTTGATTGAATTTTCTTTTTTATTCAGCTCCTACAGAAGTAATCAAGAGAAGATAAATTCTTCATCTTTTTTGTATTAATTTTAGTTTAATCACGGAAAATAGTTTTGTTGAATAAGTAGTGAGAATTTTTAGTGTTGTTAAGCAACGTTTACAAATTGTCTGCTTTATTTAATCATTTTTGTAACAGCTGGTATATGTGAAATCGAAATATTTGTGAAAATCTTCCTGATGTTTTAAGAAATTACTGACGAAAAGTAACAAAGAAAGATAACTCTGGATTACTTGAGAGTTTTTCTTGCTTCGTTCTTTTCAAAGTTTTATCTGAATGCTCGCCCAACAAGCTTTCTTAATTTATAAAACTAGAAGTCAATTTCTATCTTATCAAATCCAAAGACCACAAGAAAAATAAATTCACTGAGTTTTTTGTTTTTTTTATTTCTTTCTTTCCAGGAATCCATCCAAATAATTATTTCACAAATGACTTGGAAAATCACTTCATTAAAGCAATCATTCAATGGATAAAGAAGTCAGCTAAATTTTGTTTCAGCACTACAAAATCCAGTTATCATGAAAATAATAATTCCTTGTTAGAATATTGAGTTTATTTTGGTAAAAAGATAGTTATTGGATTAAAGCAATTTTTAATAGAACCAGTTAAGGAACAAAATAACTTTCAATGGCTTCTGAGATTAACTTAAAAAAACTTCTAGATTAAAAACTTCAATTAATTTTTCAAGGGATTTTTTAAAAAATTTGCATTCGATATGAAAAATAGTAGTCTGCATGATTGATCAGATAATTGTATGTTTCTCACCAGCAAAAGTTGTTTGTATTCAAGCCCAAGTAAAAGCTTGTATTACAAATGCTGATTTTCAAAGAAGACTCTCTCAACAATCTTTCTGCAACACAATCTTTCTACAATTTTGGGTTGTATGCAGTCAGATATTAGTTTTTCTGAATTCTAGGATTTGATTTGAGACCCAATTCAAAATAATGCTTCAAAATTTCCAGATTCTCAATACTTGAATGTGTCTTATCTGAAACAAAATGGCACAGATTATTGGCAGACTTAGTGGCACCACATTTAGGTGAATTAGTATAATGAGGTAGCATGTTGTTCTAATAAAATAGGTGTTGTCCAATTTTGGAATGTTAGACCTTACTACCCATAATGTACCATTTATCAGCATGTATAACTAACCGAGGCAAAACACAACACACATGGTCTGACTGAATATTACATTCAAGAAGCTCAAAACAGACTGCTGCCGCTTGGTGTTGACCATATATATATATATATATATTAGGTAAAAGGTTATAGTTGTTCAACAAAAGAAATATTTTAAAAAAAGAGAAAACTGCAAACATTTTTGGTTATAATATTTTATTCTAGTGCATATATAATATTTTATTCTTCATATTTCTGCTACACACGTTTCCAGTTTTGTGACCTTCTTCAGGCAAATAAAAGGAATAAATTTCTTATGTTCTTTTAATGTTTCGTTGTTCATTTTCTGTATTTGTAGTGAGCCTTGATCTCATTTCTGGAGTGTTGGTAAAAGCGAATTTCCACCTGAGGTTTGGTCTGAGAGGTGGTGATGATAGATGCATTCCTATCCCTACATTACCCCTGAGAGTGTTAAATCTATTTCCATTTTTGTATATTGTGTGTGCATGCATGTTCCTGTTAGCTTGCATATGTATACATACTGTCTTATAATAAGAATACCTCTCAGACTAAACCTAATGGTTTTATTACCACTTAGGCAGAAATACACTTTTGCCAACAGTCCAGAAATGAGATCAAGGCTTACTACAAATACAGAAAACAAACAATAAAACATTAAAAGAACATAAGGAAAATTTATTCCTCTTTTCTGCCTGAGGAAGGTCACAAAACTGGAAACACATGCAGCAGAAATATAAAGAATAAAATATATACACTAAAACAAATTTACATTATAACCAAATACATTTGCAGTTTCTCTCTATTTTTTTTTTTTTTAAATATGTAAACACAAGGTATACCACTGGTACAGCTGAACGGTATAGAATAAAACAATATATTGGAACCTATATAGTCTTTATTTATGATTCTATTATATGTCATTATATGTAAACATTAAATAAGCTTTGGAGTAAAAGTTTATAAAAAAAAAAATACACTACATAACATTATTAAAAGCAAATATAATAGAAATAAAAGAAAGTGAATCATTTTTAGCTTTGTTTATCCAGTTGATCAATAATCTTTTTCCTAGTTTGTTGGTTGATTTTAAAGACTCCATATTAACTAAAAGTGATATAGAAAATGGAACTCAGTTGCTAAATTTCTTACATTTCAATGTAAAGAATTATAAATACTTCAAAAAAATTAGAAAGACTTTTCTTTGTAATATTTCTGGGAACTTAATGAAGTGATGCTGGAAGTTTTACTCTCCAGGTATGTCCTTTTGTGAAATAATGTCCCATTTAACTCCCACTTGTAGCTGGCTGTATCAAAATTGTTCTAAAACAATACTGTCTCTTCAAATTCCCTGTTCAGGGGGCAGCCAAGCTATGTTCTTAAAGCAATAATTTCCCCTTATCAAGACCCAAGCAATATTTTTTTTATTGCTTGCTGAGAAAAAAATATGTGATAAAAACTATTTATCATACACTTTTTGTATGTTTGTTACAACAAAAAATATTTTGGATGTAAAATGAAAATTTTCCTCACAATTTCAATGTTCATAATGTTGTCTTCTAAAGTGAAATTAGTTTAATATGCTTCTTGTATTAAAATAACAAATCAACATTGGTTACCTTGAATAGGGAATCAAAGTATTTTACATTACAGAAGAGTTGATATTTTTTTTTGTTGTTCTCTTGCAATAAGTGATTGTTTTTTTTATTGTTTCCATCTTGCTTCTCTGTTCTGTAAACTGTTTATTTTTTATGGCAAGAAAAAAATAATTTTTCTTCCAGATATAATTCATTTTCTTAAAAGGACCAAGTGATTATGTGACTTATAAATTTAATTTCTTTGAAAGCATTTTGTTTGACAAATATTGTGGATTTTTGCATCTCAGTGGGTTATTTTATTTTTGGGGCTTCATTTTTAAGGGACAATATATACTGTCCTTTTTTGATTTTTTATCTATATATAATATATAATGTTTATTCACTCTTTTATGATGTCTGATGATTTTTTTTAATAAATATTAGGTGAGTTTATCAGGAGAACAAGTCTGAAAATTGAAACCTCCTTTCTCCCTATTTCAGTTGACAAATCATCTTTGCAATAATCAATTTCTCCTTGGAAATCAGAGACTCCCCTCCACCTCCCAATATACTTAACATTTTTCTTAATTTTTTTTTTTTTTTTTTTTTTGAATTTCACATCTTTCTTTGTTTTTATTTTCAGAAACAATTATTTTCTCTTATTTTTAATAATTATTTTTCAAATTTCGTATATTACTTTCAAAATAAAATTTGTTATTTTTATTTTCAAAATGTTTTGGATTTATTTAATTTCTCTGGCAAGGATTCATAAAAATCAATGAAAGTAATCACTAAAATTTTGTATACTTTTGAAAATCGTTTTGTAAAATTTTCAAATTTTAGCTAAAATAAACAAAAAAACATAGGATTATTTCAAATGAAAAACTTTTAACCTTATTTCTCTCTCTTAGTTCTATTTTTCAGCACCCCATTGATAAGAATAAAAAATCTGTTTTTAACCAATGCTTTTTTTTGCACAAAAAAGCAAAAATTTAAAAGAAGAAAAAAAAAAAGTCGATATTTTATTTTTTTCAGTTATCAATATTTGTTTCATTTTTTTAATAATTTCATCCTAAATGTTAGAGAATGTGGAAAAATACTATTAAGGAGAGAGAATAATAAAAGAATTAAGACAGAAGATAATGATTGACATTACGTTTAAATTTTTGAAGATCAAAGTTGAGAAGTGTGATAGAAGAAAGTTAGCATAAAACTTAAGGTTACATCTAGCCATTTCAACTAATCAGAGAAATGTAAACATGACCAAGGATTACCTAAGCAGTTGTTTATTTTCTTGATAATCTTTTTTGATGATTATATTAGTCAGGCTTGTTTGATATTGAGCACCTTCATAAGGGGGATACAGGTTTAAAGAATCTGTCTTCTGTATTAAAGACTTTTGAAAACCTAAAGTCAATAGACAAAAATTCTATTGTTTAAAAACAGATGACTACTCAAACATATATATCCACAGAATAACACATATATAAAAATAACATTGGATTATAAATAATAATCTATTAAATCCTTAGAAATGACTTTGTTTTTGTATCTGAAATCTAAATAATGTGAGATGTACTTTCATGCACACACACACATATATATATATATAGTGTGTGTATGATTGGTGTATACGGAATAAATTGAAATCACCAACAATTACTATTCTTAAGTTTATTCCAGCGTAATTTCAATAGAAAACAAATAGAATAACATATGTATTTTTTCTTTTTTCCTCAATAATTTTAAACTTAATATAGGTTAAATTTACATTTTTGAAATGGGTAGATTTTAATTTCAAATTTTATCGTACAATTTAATACTTATTAGTTAGAATAAATTCTATTTTAGTATAAACCCAACTTTAAAGAATTTGATAGTTATTATAACCTTACTTCGTTGTCAAGTTTTTTGAATTCTCGTATACTTGTTTTTTTGATTGGTCATTTCAGCTCATGTAACAGCGTTTCCCCTTACAAGGGGTTGTTAGTTGATTTGAACCTTTTTAAATCTTCATTCTACAATCTACATTCAACATCATCACTTGATAAGACACCAAAGATGTTGAAACAAAATTGCTATTTTTGTAGTGATTTTATAACATATTTATGTTATAATTTTTAAATAAATAATTATATATAATTAACTTTGCATCCAGGTTCTTACATTTTACCATTCTTGGCAGATTTTCTATTATTACAATGTGAGATATCTAATAACAAAAGTATTGGAAATAAACAAAATGAAAAAGAATCTAAATGAAATCCAATAGATTATATACCCAAAATGCATATTAAAAAAAATTTTAATTTCTAGCATTTTTTTTTTTTTTTTTTTGTGCGCATGTATAGTCACATTAACTTAGTCTGATGAAGTCCTAAAGGACAAAACATTTTCCATTTTGTTATGATTCTTTCTCCTTAAATTGTTCTCAATATAAAACTTTTTTTATATATCATTACATATATACATTTATATACGTCAATTGTCCTTTGAATCTGAAGATGGCGTATTGTTTCTGCATCTCATCTGTGAACTTGGAGGTGGCTCAGCAACCCCAGGCTGGAGGTGCAGAGTCTGGAACCATGGAGACACTGAAAGTCTGTTGTCGTAATCACTGCTGACGATGCTTTGTGGCATTGATCTCTGGCAGCGTCAAGCATCCTCAAAGGTGACAGCAACATCATGAATTGTGATTCACCAACATGGTCAATTACTGGTGCGCTCCTCCAATTCTTTGGGTTTGAGCTTGCACCCCTGGAGATTTGCTTTCACAGTGTCTTTGTACTGCTTTTTTGAACGGCCTTGGTTTCTCTTGCCGTGCAGGAGCTCTCTACACAGCAGACATCTTGGCAAGCAGTGCTCTTCCATGCAAATGACATGCCCTACCCATTTATATACAATATAATTACTTACACACACACACACACACACACACACACACACACACGCACAATTTTACCTGGTCTGGATTAAGAAACCAACGGAAAGAGTTGTAAGCTAAATATACTTGCCATTAATCAATACCTGTTCATGATAATTTTTTTGGTTTTTTTTTTGTTTATCCTACCTCATTACCTCCAATTCTGTTTATATTCTAGGAAGAAAAGAAAAAAGTATCCCCTCTGCTCTGCCATTGTCTTGACAGCTTAAATTGTTTCTGAATGCCTTCCTCGAGATAATTGACTGCCTTTCTGCCTACCTACCCTCCCACTTCGTCCCCACCCCAATTGCTTTTTCTACTGAAAAACTCTTCAATTGTAGAAAACTTGTGGCCATAGTTTTGGTATTGAAACTTCAGACATGAATCTGTCAGTGGAAAAAAAAAAAAAAAAAAACTTGTAAGGATTTTTTTTTTTTCATAGTGAATAATAGGAACAGAGAAATACTTACGAGAAAATAAAAGTATATTTATTTTAAAACTTGTTTATTTTTATTTATTCTACTTGCTTTGGTTTATATAGTTATTACTTACCATAATTTGGAACAAGGCTTCCATATTCAATGTTTTCAAGAAGATAAAATTAGAGACTATCCTAGCCTAAATGAAGGAAGTTGGGCTATACCACAAGTTATAGAATGAAATACATCTGTTTCAGACACATAACTGGAGAGTGATGGAATCAATGACCCAAAGGATTGTTTGCAAACCATAAAAAAGAAAAAAATTTGGCATTAAATAACTGACGGTTGTTATTCCATTAAAATGGAACAATCAAAAAGAACTTTAATATTCGTGCACCCAATGAGGATCATGCTCAAGTCATAATTTCCTAATCACCACTCCATAGCGTAGCAATTACCATAATGTAAAATGGGATTGAATTCCAGTTGTTTGTTTTTGCAAAAATACTCTTGAAAATCTATGAATCTATCTCCTCTCCGCCTTCAGTTAAATAGCAATGCAGATTGAGCTATCTTCTCTCTTGAGACCGGTTTTTCCATCTCCCTTTTGGCTATAGCTTTCTTATATTCCTCAAGTTGGATCCAATGTTGCTGGTGGGATTTTTGCTTTTTCTACCTTTCCATCGAATGAATTTATTTAAGAGTCACCTACACAAAAATTCTATAGAACAGTTTTTCTGGAAATTAGACTTCTCAAGTCCACTAAATATTATAGCTCTTTCTAATAATGATCAGTTTCTTTCTAATTTTTTTTGTTTTGGTAGTGTGCAAAGTTAAAAGCTTGATTTATATAATTCATTTTCTCTTTTGGTTGTCTTGCTGTCCATTTTTGTTGTTACTGCTGTTGGGAATCTTCAAGTGAAGTGGTTTTATTTAAAGATATTCATTTTTTTTTGTTCTTGGTAAAGAATTTTATTTATTCTATAGGATCTAATAAAGAACTTGAAGCCATTTTTAACCATTTATCTATAAAAATGAAAATGGTTATATATAGATAATAGTATGTCATTCATGACCACTATATGAGTTAAGATCTGGCAGGGCTATTTAAGAACATGGCTCAAGTTTTCAGCTTAATATTTTAGTCTTAGGATAGTTTGTGTTTGGTTGTCCAGTGTTCAGCTTTCTTATCTCCTATATGTAGTTTTAGTAAATAGCTATAAAACTTCAAACTCTTCCCCCATTTACAAATGAACTTTCAGAGATATAGACAAACCTATCTATAAATCAATTTTTGACCACCATGCTAATTTGGAAGCTCTACTGCTGTGTAATGAATGACATTACTGTATGTATTTACCTGGCATCTACACTAAGGCAGGATGCGACAGAAGGTCCCTTTTTTTTTCTATCTTTTTTTACGTGGAAAGCCCATACACATAAGTATGCATATGAGCAAAGTACAAAAATTGCGTAGTCTCCTATGCCCACTGTCATGCCAATGTCAATATTACACTGACCCCCATTTCTCTTGGTTCAATGAGGGAGGTACTGTTGCAGGGTTGGAATATCCTGGGTTCCTTCTCCCATCTTAAAATGAGAACAGTTTACTCCACTTCTGGTCAAAAGTGAACATCTGTGCCAGGTAAGGATATTTACTTGAATCCCCCCAGGGAAGTATAGTATTACTGTAGCTGCTCAATCTATAGGCACAATCTACTTGTCATCTCTCTCTGGTGTCACAGATTTGTGGTTAGC
Source organism: Acanthosepion pharaonis (assembly GCA_903632075.3). NCBI lineage: Eukaryota > Metazoa > Mollusca > Cephalopoda > Sepiida > Sepiidae > Acanthosepion > Acanthosepion pharaonis. The sequence continues at coordinate 222,967 of CAHIKZ030001369.1, read as the reverse complement.
CATCATTTTCACAAATGCATATTGTAGACATTTAAGCTCAGAATTTATCTTATTTAAAAAAGGGGCCATTATTTATTTATTAAAATATCCATTACTTTCCTTAAGTTTTTAAAACAGTGATATTTTGCTATAATCGCATTATGTAAGAATAATTACAAATCAGTATTTAACTGTTCTTACCTACTTGGTAAGCAGAAACAAATAAATCAAGTTTTAATGGTGTAAAAAGAAACCAGAGAAGAAATATACAAATATGCATAAAAGATATATTTTTTTTTTTTTTTTTTTACCAATGGAAAGGGTTAAAATAATTTTATGTAAGTAGAGGATTTATCTGTTTGCCAATGTGCTGCTGTAGTGAGTTTTATTCTCAGTTATGTGCCATGTGTGATACATGCTTAGGTGATCATGTATCTTTCAATACATGACTGATGAGGCAAATTTTTTTTTTTTTTTTCCCCGCAGTAGGCTGCCATTTCTTTCTGTGGTAGACCAGTTGCCATCCAAGGCTATAGAACCGGGTCTGTCCTGCTATTAAGCTGGGGGGGGGGATTCATACCTTTCTCAAGAGTATTAGTACGTAGGTGAATGTAATGGATTCAACTGGAATTTGAACTCAGCTCTCTGATTCCTTAATCCAAGCCGCTATCCAATACTCCACCATAGCTGCACTAGTTGGTCATAATTAAGATAAATCTAAGCTTAGTAAAGAAGCTTAGTCTATTTAGATGCATATTTGCTAGTGACCGGTACATCAGTCCAGGCAAAAAGCCACAACTATAAATGACCAAAGAAAAGAAGACCCTCTACACTTGAAGGGCTGGAGCTGCAAATTCCAATTTCATTAAACTTTGTATTGTATTCTTCTTTTATATGCTGTGTTCCTTCAAAACCTGGATGATCATTGCTCACCACAACTTCCTATTTGTTGTACATTTAAGTAATATTTGTTTCCCAATCCCTGTTCTGCCATCCATTTAAACAAGCTCATTAGGTAGATTAATGTTTCCTTTTGTTCCTTCAAGACAAAGATGTTTACGGCTCTCCACAGTTTCCTATCCTTTGTAGTTCTAAGTAATGTTTGTCTCTATATTCTCTCATCCAGACCATGTTCTGCCATCCATTTAAACAAGCTCATTAAGTAGGTTTCCCTCTGTTTCTCTTGCCTTCAGTATGTCCTGTGAATGTAATATTCTCCAAGCCATCTTTCCTCAATTGTACACTCCAAAATTCCAACTACCTTTTTCTGATTCTAAGTATACTTTTCATTTCCATTTTCTTTTCCTAAAACTTCCTTGTTGCTCACATGTTTTGATCTCTGGTATTCTCAGCATCCTTTGTCATAATCACATCTTTGCTGCCTCAAGTTATCTCTTCATCTGTAATGAAATTGTCCCCCTATAGAAGGGTTAATATTACCTGACAGTTCAGTTCTCTTGTTTCTAATGTAATTTTCCTGTTAATCCTTTGCTTATCTTTTGGAAGACATTTTTCACTATGTGTCTTCAGATTTCTGTTGTCTGTTATAACACTTACAGTCAAATCAGGCTGAAACACCATTTCTTGTTTGACCACCAAAGTTAACCAATGTTGAATCTAGTCAGTACATAAATGGTGGGCTGCTTGGGAACACCAGATAGCCCCATGACCAATCGGCTTACACTAACAACATCATCCCATAAAACATTATGAAAACCACAGCAAAAACATCTAGTGTTGTTGAGAACTGTGGCTCTATACTCCTCAGGGGAGTCTACAGAACTAAAGGAGGGGGTGATTATAACACTTCTCAGAAATTTCAACTGTTTTTTTTTTATTCTTAGTACAAGTGTTCCTATTGTTCCTGTTAACTTTGAAACTTCCTCGTTGTTTACATGTGCTCTCTGTGGCATTCTTAACAGCCTTCTGTAGAACCACATTTCTGTCATTTCAAGGCTTGTCTTCATCTATAAGGAACTTGTTTCACATTCACTGCCGGACATGTGGATTGATATTACATTGCAGCTCAGCAATTCTTTTCTTTGATTTTGTTGAAATTTTTCACTTAATACTTTGCATAGTTTCTGGAAGGCAACTGCTGTAAATGAATAACATTCCTCTCTGGAGATTAATTTTTTGTAATATACAACTTTGAAAGAAGAGTTATGGGTCCTTAACTTGTAGTATTTGTGCACTTTACATAGGATCAATGTGTAGTATCTTTTCACTCAGAATATAGTTACTTGGCCCTCAGGCAAGGATCCAAATATCTACTCCTCTTCAGTCACATTCTCATCTTTGAGTGGGACATATCACCATGTTCTTATCATCAAGTAGGACACATTAAAGCTGCAAGGCAAGTTTGATCCTGGGAATTCTGATTCTGGAGCAACACATATTTTAATGGGAGAGTTTGAGTATTCAGATGCTGTTGTAACACTGACAATGATTACCCAGTTTCTGCAGTCATTCTGTGTGTGGGGGAAAGACTGGCAAATGAGAGAACTCATCTGACAAGGACCACTATGTAAATGCTCCTTCTATGGACCCCAACTGCCAATGCGCACAATCACAAACTATGGAACATCTTTTAGTTTGCCCCAGTTTTGAAGATCCATGCACACTTAACAACTTTGAAACCATAACACCTTAGTCAAGGCTATCTGTGCAATATTGGATGAGTGTGGTGTAGCAACTCAATAAGATGATGAACATGCTATAAAGAAATAGTGTTTTTGAGTGGCACAAGCAATTCAAGGAAGGGCAAGATGTGCATGATGACATAAACATTCTAAAACACAACATGCAAGTGTGAACCTTAGTGCGTTCCAATTGAAGATAAAGTGTGTGACTGATAGCAGAAGAAATGGATATGAATTTAAAAAAATGCAGCAGATTCTAATAGATTTGGGAATGAGAAAAATTTCCTAAGATAGTGTCTTGAATCTTGACAGTTTAATTCCTAGAACGTCCCTGTGAAAGCAAAGTTTACACTATTGACTGCTGTCACCTTTTAAGTACTTACTTTGGGAAACTAGGGACAGTAGTGACCAGATAAACAGCATTTGCTTTCAAAGGGTCATTCTGAGAATTAAATTATCATGCCTCATATATTGATACGCACTACATTTTATATATGTGCATTATTCAAACAAATGTTTTGATCAACCAGTAAGATCTCCAACCTTATTCAGGGGCATATTTTTTCTTGTAATATTCTACTTTCCTTCTGTCTCTTTGTTGATTCAACTGGTCTGCCTACTCACCTGGTTCACACTCCTCCCTGGTCTTTAGAACACGAGGTTCCTGTTTAAGATTGAGTTTCTGATTCTTTCTAAAGTCTTCTCATTCTCATTCACTCCCAGTAACCCCTTCTGGCTTAGTGGTATTATCGCCTTGTTTGGGGTGAAATGATTAAAAGAAAAAGATAAAAATTCATTTAGAAATAAATTTACATCAAACCAAACATTGTTTTACCACAACATTTTGCTTGGTATGCATTCCAACCTTCTTCAAGTATCTCTTGTATCTGGTAATCTCCAGGAAATTTAGAATGGACTTGGAATGGGTGTGTCAAAGGCAAGAGAGTCTGACAGAGACCATCCCTCTTCAGGTTGGTTTTGAATTTAATGCTGTCTATCTCTGACTAGTTTCTCTGTTGAGACTACAGAGCTGAGTTTATTCTGCTATTTAACCCATAGTTGGAGTATTGATTTACTAAGTGTGGCTTAGACCAAACTCACTATACTTTCAGCACATGGCTGAAAGTATAGTGAGTTTGATCCTCACTGGGCGTCCCAGCCCAGTGAGGATCAAACTCACTATTCAGTTGTAATTGTTTTAGCAAGACCAGCTTGCTAACCATTACCCCACGACTAGGTGCCCAACCCATAGCTGAAGTAAGATGGATTCATGTCTTATCCAAAGGCATTAAATTGAAATGAACCAAACAAACTCAGAATTTGTAATCTTCACACTGATTCCATTCTCAGCACCAAAAACCATTACACTATCTTTACATCTGACATGGCAAAACTTTGTTAAAAATATTAATCTATGTTTGAAAGACATAGATTAATATTTTTTAAAAATTGTTAATTTGAACTGTATAGTTAATATTTGTTAAATATTTTAAAAAAACTGAACAGAATATTATGCCAAATAAAAAAAATAAAGAATAAGAATAAAAACAAAGATATTTTTCTGGTGGCAAATTTATTTTATTTGATTCGTATCCAACATTGCTAAAACAAACGATAAAGAGAGATGGGAATTTATACATAATAACATACACACTGAAAAAAGACAAAAGTATTAGGAGCCTGAAGTTGGCTGTCAGAGTGGATGGGGGGTGGTGGTGGTTGCATGAAGCTGTACACAGCACAAGGGGGTCTTGGGGAGGGGCAAATATGCTGTAAATGGACATGCATGCACACAAAGTCGCACATACTGACATAGACCAAAATCATACACTCATTTATGAGTTACGAAAAAGTTGTACACCTGATTGAAAGAAGGAAAACAAAGATAGAAGAAAAAGAAAGAAAGCAGAAGAATATAGAAAAAAAAAAAAGAACAAAACACAGTCAAATAAAGATGATGCTGATATTCATGCCCAGGTAAGGCAGAGTCAAAGCCTTTTTCATTGTTAAATCAGTAGCTATTAAAATAACATTAAAACAAAAAACAAAAATATATTGTTTATCTAACAACCCAAATTACGTTCTCTTTAATTCTTATTTTGGTTTCAAAACAATCGTCTTTTTGTTAATTTTTATTTTAAAATCCACAAAACAGTCCGCAATTCACAACTCACTTTAATTAAACGTTTGACATGCTTCTAAATTGCTAACAAGTATTTTTATTTTTTTTAATTGCTTTTATGCCAGATATTAAAAGACAGCAATAACCATTTGTTGCTATCATTTTACTCTGCCAATAAGTAATGCCCTTTCAAATATTTTCTTTTAAAAATCATGCAAGCTTTCTCAAAATGCACATACATATATACCAGGTGATTCAAGGAAAAACTTCCACCAGTGTATGGATCAAAGTAATTTGAATCATAATAATGTTTTATTCCCTGGTTATTTACCCCCTTCATTTTTTGGGTGCATTAAAGAGAATATTCAGACAGAAAATTATGGTTAGTTGAAAAAAAATTTAACCATAATTAGCACTCACACACACACACAAACAAAAATTAGTTTTTCTTTTTTATACATCTAAAAAGCTACTCTTTGACTTCAAATACAATTCTCCCAGGTAAGTAAAATGGGTAAAATTGCTGGGTAAAATAAATTGTTTGTCACCCTTAGTAAAGTTTATAAACACATTGTTAGCACAAGCCAATTTTTAAAGACAATATAAAATAAATTCCCATAATGCAACATACATAATGGTTGCCTCTCTTTATAAGATCACAATCTTGACCTTACAAAAATAAAATAAAATTAAAAAAATGAGTAAGAAAAATAGATAAAAATAAAAAGGTAAATCATTGTTTTGGTTTTTTTTTTTTTTTAAAATGAACTAAAAAAACAGTTGCCAAAAAGTCATATACATTTATTATATTACGTGGCTATTGGTAGAATTTCTTTCAATACATGAAGCTTATGTTTATTTTATGATCCAATCTGTTAAAGCTTCTTTGTTTATTTAACTTCTGACATAGGTTTAGTGTCATTTCTTTTTAAGGATTCATCTGAAGCCAGAAAAAGATTAACACAACAATAATCCTTAATTAACATTTATTAATCTGTGTCAAAACTCATCAGAAGCTCAGACTGAACAAATTCAACAAATGCTTTAATGAATATAGATATTAAAAATATGATCTTATTTGTATCATATATCAGCACACAAATATATATAGACACACACGCATACTTGAAAAACAATACTACTTCTATATATAGAATATATATATTAGCAGGCACCCATATAAAAACGTGTACAAATGCACAAATCATACACATTTGAAATAAAACTACAACTGATGGCTGTATAGAGTGGGGTGGGAATGTTAATGATGCTCTTACACTACTTGACCCCCCCCCCATCTTTTAACAGTTAAAAGGAGTATTTTTTAAAAGGTGGTCAGTTTAAGGATTTGCCGATTTTCTTGCAGGAAATCAAACACAGTGTTAGGCAGGTACATTTGGTGGGGAAAAATATGATTTCTGAGGTATCTAAAATGTCTCTCTATTAAAATATAGGAAGCAAATATATATGTATTTTATTCTTAATTAAGAGATTTGATTTTTCTGCATATTAGCAGGAGTTTAATACTTAATCTTTGATAAAATAATTACTTAAAATATAATTCTCTCTCATATATGAGAGTGAGAAAGAAAGACATTGCATGCATGTTTTTACATATACCTGTTTATATAAAGATATAATAACTATATAATAAAATAATAATAGATATGCACAAATTTATATAATTCAACATGAATAAAGACAAAATGAAAAAGCTGTTGCATTTCATTCTCTGATGGACTTTCTCAAGGCAAATTCAAGGATTTTATTTTGTAACAAGTATTTCTATACAAGACTTACTTTCATTTATTAGACATTGAATTGTGTCACTTTGTGTCTTCTATAGATTGCTTGACTTTTCAGCTAACCTGATGAATATTTATGAGCATTCCTAAACTCAAAAATTTTAAAAAACCAATAACATTATTGCTCCTGTATATAAATACTCATAGCAAAAATAAAATCCTCACATTTGCTTTTTAGAAAGGACGAAATGCATTGGCTGAGATAAGCTTTTCTCTTGTCTTTATTCATATTGTCTTTTTACAGATATATTCTATCACAAATTTTTACACATATCAACATATGTCAAGAATTTGTGCCAATAAAGTGTTTGATAGTAATTTAGAGCAATAATTATTGAATCAGGAGTAATATAAATTCACAATACTTATTGAAGGTAAACTTGGAGTTTCATAATTTTTCATCTGTCAGGAATCAGATAAGAAGATTGTATTAATTATAGAATCTATATAATTAATATGATCTGTAATTGTAATTAATACAATTAATATAAGATTTAAGACATTCTGTAATTGATACAATCATTCTTATCCAAGTTCTGATCAGTAAGAAATCACAAAACTTGAGTTGACCACTGATAAGTACTCTCAACTTATATTACTGATTCAATAATATATAAAGATATATATAAATTTTTGAACATTGATTCCTACACTATCAAATACTTCCTTCAGTTTTTATTAGAAAAGATCTGTCTGTAAACAATCTGTGGTTTAAAGAGCAACTTTCAACAGAATAAAAACAAAACATACACAACTGATAGAAAACACCTCAGCTAAAATCAGACTTCAAGTTCCAAATAAATATCACCCACTTTCAGATTATTCAGAATCTAGCAGGGCTTTCCAAGTGACACAATAGCAGTTATTGAAAAATATAAAAGCAGAGCCTTTGAGCTGATTTTTTTTCATTTATATTTTATAGAACTAATTATCTAAGCTTTTATATACCATCTTCCAAAAGTTATCTGTATATTTATTAAGCTTATCTTAGCTTGGTACAAGATTAAAAATATGAAACACACAGTGAGGATCAAAATCATTCCATAGTAGCAATGGTCTACAAGAATATTTCATTAACTGTTAACTCATACCAAGTATATTAATCAAAGTAGGTTTGTTTAGTTTAAACAGGTATGTTAAATGTCAATACTGCCAACATATATATATTCAAACATTCATAGCATTAATTTAAAAGAGGGCTCAATACCAAGAGTAGAGCAATAATTAATTATTATAAAGACGTTGCATACAATAGGTGAGGAACAAAGATGTTTACCATCTTTGTTCCTCACCTGTCGAGATGCATTTGCATTGAACCAAAAATGCATCTTTGTCGTGAGTACTTGTTTGTCCGTATGTAATATCTTTATAATATAAGTGGACACTCAGGTCAACAGAAAGCCTGAAGACTGCATTCAAGCATGAAACACAATGTTGACTTGTCTCTACTTTTCCACTTTATATCTACATATGCTCTATCTATTGAGCACTTTTAGCCATAAATATAGCATATCTTAAAACTAGATTTATATCATATATATATTCTGTGTATTTAGGCATGAAATGTTCTTTAAGGCAAATACTATTAAAAACAACAGATATTTTGTCAATTCATTTTAATGATCAACTTTTCTAAATTACAAATAATCCTTCTCATACAAAGAGAAAATTATGTCAGAAATTGTCCAAAGTTCATTTTGGAAGAAAAGACAGAATTTTCTTGTCTGAGAAGGATTATTCATAATATGGAAAAGACAATCATTAAAATTAATAAACACAAACTGAATATATATCACATACATACATACATACATACATACATACACACACACATATATATATATATATATATATATATATATATATATATATATATATATGAAATGATGTACTCATATATAAACACATACTTTAAATCAGCTCTTGTTTATTTATAATGCCTAGTACAATATAAATAATTGTTATACTTCCTGTATTTAAAAATTTGTTAGGAAACTGAAACCTGAGAAAAAAAATCACAAACTATAAAAGTAAATTTTATCATCAAAATCTTTGCCAATAGTAAAAAAAAAACAACAAATAAACAAAAAATAGGAGAAAATTCTAATTTAAAAATTATTTTTGTACAATTTTTAAAACTGGAGGTATATATAAGAATTTATTTGTCTGTAAACAAAATAAATCGTAATCTAAATGAGAAAATTTATCAGCTAAAAAGATCCTGATTTTAAAAATATAACAAAAATCAACCAATTATTGGATTTTAATAAAGTTTTTAGTACTTATGAGTGGGTGCTGAAAAGTTGTCTGCTAAACCTACTTCTCAAAATTTGACCAAATAACCAAAATCTTTTGAGGATTTCTTTCAGCAACACATCGTATTTAATGAAGTACAAAAATTTTTGTTTCTATTCTGAATTTAGGAGATAATAAAAACGTACACACTGCAAATCACAAGTAGTTAAGACACAAGATAAAATACTCAAACAATGTGAGAGAGAAAGGAAAAATGAAGTGAGAAATTACAGCTAAAATACTACATACTAAAATAATTGAAATAATAATTGCATAAAAAAACTCAATAATATCATTTACTCACTTTCGTTTATTAGACATTAAATTATGTCACGTAGCATCCTCCATAATTTACCTAGACTTCAGTTAACCTGATGAATATTTATGAGCATCTCTTAACTTTAAAAATTTTGAATGACTACCAACATTTTTACTTTTGTTTATAAATACTTAATGAAGAATAAAATCCTTATATTTGCCTTGATAAAGTTCATCAGAAAACATGTCAGCTAAGGTAAGTTCTTTTGTCTTTACTTATACTTATCAAATTAAACATAAATCAATATATATCTCAATAGTAAGTTATAAGGTTACTAATTATTAATAACAACAATGTGTTGCAGCAGGCAAAAACACTAGAATAAAAAAGTGAAAGTAAAGTGAAAGTTTTAAATTTTCTTGAAGCTTTCAAGTTTAGAAGCTTTTGTCACTGTAATAGCACTGTAGGCATTGGCTAATTTTCATGGTAGCTGAAAACAATGTAGTTATAAATGCAGTGCTTGGCATTACAAAGAGGATCCGATTAACTTGATCATACCAAAAAGTTTGCAAAACAGGAGAAAAGAGAGATAAACAGATATATATATATATATATATATATATATATATACACACACACACACAAAAGGTATCTTAATTCCAGTTGTAAAGTAAATTTGCTCTGTTTAATGAAAATAAACATTGATCACTCTTTTAACAAATTCTATGTTGTGCTAATAGAACTCGCCTGGATTATATCAACAGATTACTACCTGTGTGTGTGTGTGTGTGTGTATATATATATATATATATATATATATAAAATAAAATGAGAGAAAAATTGATTTGAAGAATTTTTTTTCACTTAATTCATGTTTACTACAAAGTTTTGTGGCTGTATAGGTATAACTACTCATCAGAACATTTAATTTTGCTGTAATTTCAGGAAAAATCAAGAAATTACAGCAGATTAACTCTGTTCCAACAAGTGGCTATACCTATATATCAACAAAACTCTGAAGTAAACATGAGTTAAGTAAAAAAAACAAAAACTTTTTCATATTAATTCTATTAATGCTCTATCTCTGGCTTCAATATTGATCACTCTACCACAAAGCCTGCTTATCAGCAAACCACTAAAAAGCCAGCAATTCTGGCTTCAAAAACAGTATTTCAAATTAACACGCACGTATGTATATATATATATATATATATATATATATATATATATATATATATATATACACACACACAAGTGGTTGCTGAAGGGATGTAAAAAAAAAAAAAATATCTATTTGGTCAGATTTTAGAAAGTGAACTCGACTGAGAACTTTTCACCACCTCCACTGTGTTGCTGGTTTGTTTGCATGTGTGAAGATAGACAGCTGAAGAGACAGAAAGTGTATTAAAAAATACAGAAAGAAGTTAAGCAGGAATTAAGTAAAGAAAGAAATAAGAAACAATAAAAGGAGAGATAGGTAGAGATGCAGAGAGAAGAGTGTTGTCAGAAACATGGAGAAAGGAAGAATGTATTATAAGAGAGAAGTCAGAAAGAGAGAAATAATAGATAACATCAAGAGAAATACAGACCCTTTCATCTGGCAAATTGAGGACCAGCTATTCATTCCTAAATTGAAACTGCCACCTTATAATCTAATTTAATCTCGGACGCCATTAAAAATACTCAGTATATCATCAGCAGTTAATTTATCAGACTTTTCAATTCTATCAACTTCATGCAATGATAAATGAATGCATAGAATAGCTTTGAGATTCCAGAATGTTATAATAATGAATATATTTGTAAAACAAACAATAATAACAAAGTTACATATGTCAAAATGATTTTTTTTAAATACTGTATCATTATTTTAAATTTCTGTAGACTATCATATTATTTTCTAAAGTTAAACCTTTTTATTGTACAGTGAATGAAAAATAAAAGTTAATAGCAGTCAAGATGAAGAATCTTATCATCCTCAACCTCTTTTTTTTATTCATTCAAATCTGTTATTTTATTTCCCCCAGTTTAAAACCACGATAATGACCAGTATAATTTTGAATTTAAAATTTATATATAAGAAAGTTTTCAAATTTTAATCTTAATGCTACAAGTACAGAGAACATCCTGATATCAGAGTGGAATTACATAAAGATTAACAAGGGAGATAAACATGAAGGGGAGATAACTAAAATACTTTTTTTTAGGTTGCTTTATTACTTAGTGTGCGTACTATTTTTTCAACGATTGTACTCCATGTATCAAGACTATTGGACTTTTTCATTTTGTTTATTTAAAGACTGAGATAGAAATATATATGTATGCAAAGAGTAATACAAAGAAAGGGATGATAAATGTTTATGAAGAAGAAAACAGTAGAAATGGTAAAGTAAAGAAGAGGAAGTAAACAAAAATAGACATGAGAATAGCGAAAGAATTAATAGACAAAGCTAAAAAAATAAACACTATATAATATATAGAGAGAAGAATAAAGCATAAATAACTTAGAGTGGATTGTATGGAAAGCAGACGGATAGTAATATGTTGTAGAAGGAATGAAGAAAATATATGGTGCTGAGAGAAAGTGAGTGAAACGTAGAGCTAATTCACTGAAGCAAAAGATTAACAAGGGAGATAACCATAGAGGGGAGATAACTAAAATAGAAAATGTTCAAAGTGAGAAATATATTTAAGAGGATTAGATTACTTTACAATAAATGTAAAGATTTAACTTAAAGAAATTTATGGTTTTAAAAACATTCTATAAAAAAAGAATAATTATGTTTTACGGTTGTAGATCAAAAGATAAATTTATATAATTTAAAAGGAATTTTTTCTTTTTAAACATTTGGTCATAGTACACTAGAACATGTAACAATAGACAAATGCAGACACACACACACACACACACACACAATCTTCTTGGTCTCCAATGTTCTCTTCTTAATGAGAAGCAGTAAAAACAATATCAACAATCGCTAAACAAATATTACATATTACAGCCACCAGTAGACAAATTGGCTTCTGGTAAAAATAAGTAAAATCAAAATAAACAATTGGGAAAAAAGGAAAAAAAGATACATTTTTATTTACTTTATTTTTCTGATTAATGTACTATAATTAGAAGCCACCAAAGGGGGTAAAAAAAAAAAAAGATTTTTTTTTCTCAAATACATCTGAAAGCCAAAATTATAATAACATAAAAATAGTACAACTAAGTTTGGACAAAAGTAGAAAAAACCTCAAATGATATTAAAAACAAAATTACATTAAAAAAAAATAATATATATTATATATATATGTTTATATATATTGAAATATACTGAATTGGAAATATAATGATTAAACTTGGTATCATTATATATATATATATCTCAAAGGGGATATTTTTGTTATGATAACCAATTATTTTTTTAAGGAAAAACAAACCCACAATTTTGTTTGTCTTAAAAATTAAATGCCTTTTTTCTTCGTCTTGTTACAATTAGAACTCTTAAATTTTAAAGTTCAATTTTTTGTTTTTGTAAATTATTATTTTATTGACAGACTAAATTAACAAGTCTGTGAAAAAAAAAGACATTAACAACAACAGAGTTACATATGCCAAAATGGATGTTTTTTTTATCTCTTTTCAAATTCTTTTCTTTTCTTTTTAATACTGTACCATTATTTTCACACTTCTGTAGGCTGTTGTATTTTTTCTTTGATTTAAAATTTTTTTTTTTTTATTGTACAGCCAATCAAAACAAAAAATACAGTTGGTGGTCAGGGTGGGGGCTTGTTCAAATTTGATGCTATTCAGCTAATTTTCCTTTTGGCTAAATTGAAAAAGCAGTGATTTGCCATCATTTTTTTTTTTCTATTCAGTCAAGTTTGTTCTTTTGTTTCCCCAGTCCAAAACATACAATGACATGCCACAATGACAACAATGACGACAACTATGAAGGAGACAAGAAGAAGCAGATTTACAGGTATCGCATTTTTTTTTTCTTGTTACCTGTCACTAAACAAAAAAGGCCACCAATGATATTTTCAGTATTATCATTCTCATTAATATGGACATCATTTAGTCAATTATTTTATTTTCATTAAGGAATTTTATTTTGCATTTTTGATTCCCAGTGATTAAATTTTTTTTTATTTTATTCATTACAAATTCTCATAAAAGAATTTTATTTAAAAATCTTTTTTTTATCTGTCATGAGTTTTTTAAAATTTATTTTTTATTTTCCAGATTAATCTGACCAATTTATGGATGGGGAAAAGATTGGAGGATGCTGGGATACGTGGGTTGCAAAAAAAAAAAAAAAAATTTCCTTGGTTGTTTTTGCTTTTCAGCCTGTTAATGGACTTCAAGTGCAATATATGCAGAAATAGAAAAAAAAATATTTTCAATGAAAATTTTATTTTTATAGTTAGATGCAAACTTGCCAAGGGTCATGACCTTATAATTTTGGTAACTTTCTAAAAACCAACATTTTGTGGCTCTTATTTGGATAAATGCGTACAAGGCAAGGCAATTCCACAAGTTGCTTCCTCAAATAAAAGTAATCAAAAGAAACCTTATATACAGAAATAAATTAGGAAAAGACTACATAATAATTGTTTATTAACTACTGATCCCTAACTTGGGAGCAAACCAACTTAATAATATGGATAACCCCAACAAATTTACTAATATTTTAAAATACTAAGCATTAAACCCACATTTGCTAACGACATAACCTACCAATACACATGAAACATTAACATTTCTAAAAATCATTAACCCTCAAATACTGTATGAAATATAATTCAATTTTCTAATACAATATTCTGATGATTAGAGTTTTTTTAGGGTTAACCTTCATTTCTAAATTATTTGAAATTTTATGGACAACAAGAAACTCTATATACATTTTAATTACGAACTAAATCTACTGATTACTCAGAATTTTTTGTTTTCTTGATAATGTGGTTTTATATTTTATCTTTTTTTTAAAAATCAAGATGGCAAGTCTGAGGATGTTTTATTATTTTTGAACAGGTTTCTTGTCTACCCCTGGAAAAGAGGGAGAACAAAACAAAGCAACTCAAAAATGGAGGAATTTTTTTTTTTTTTTTTTTTAAAAAAAAAAAAGAAAGTTTCAGATTAAAAGACAGAAACAAAGAATTTTCTTTCTTTTTTTTTTTTTTAAAAATAGACAAAATTAAGAAGAATAATGAAATGTGAGTTAAGAAAATTCTTAAACGATAAATAAATTTTTTTTTTTGTTTTTTCAGTTATCATGAAAGAAACGGGAACATAGTTAAACGTTTTTTAAAGAAAAAATAAATAAAAAAAAGTAGACAGAATTTAAAAAATAAAAGATGTCAGAATTAAAAACTGGGAGGAGAACAAATTAAAGGAAAGAATATATATTGAGAACGATGCTAAAATAAGCGCAGATGGAGCGATGCATTTTCATAGGCAGGCAGAGAACATAGTGTTTTTGTGGATCAGTTAATCGATCAAAGCTCAGGAGGAGAAAAAGAATCAAAAGATAAAACTTCCCCTCGGGAAGGGAATTAATATATTTCTATTTCCCTTCAGCCATGTCTTCAACCCATGACGACTGTGGTTGTTGCTGTCTTGCACCACACTACCTCAGAAATTTGGCAAACACTGCAGAGAACAGAAAAGTGACAGTTGTAGCATGTAAGGTCGGTTAGATAAGTAACTTATGACAGTAGGTTAGAAGCCAAAAAGAAATGTTAAAAATGGTTGTTTCTACAGAGCAGAAAGAAGAGAGGAAGGGTAGGGAGATACCTTCCTCTTTGGCCATTTCTTTCTACTTCGCATTTCACCTACACTTAGGCATACGGAAACCTCCCACCCCTGATCCGCTTATCACCCACATCATTATCATGAAAATAACAGAATAACGTAGTGCTATATCTTCAGGTGTGTTTTTTTCAATGTCACAAATCTACCTGCTTGTTCTTATAGTCCTTCGTCAGTTCCTATGCCCACCTGAGCTTTCCATTTATTCTTCAAAAAAAATTCTTTCTTCTCTTTTCACCTTATTTATATCTGCTTAGTTTAGGCAGTTGATTCTTTGAGATTGTCCAGATAGTCTTTGAACTGGTCATATGTGAGGCCCATTGCCTCATAGTCCCATTCAGGTGGGGCTGTTGCATTGTCCGTGCTACTATTACCACTGCCTGTGGCCGCTTCAGGTGGTAGAGGGTTTGCTGTGATACGAATGCTACATTCAGAGCCCATATATGTCGACACGGTACTGTTGCGGTTGCTGCTGCTGCCAGCTCCTCCTCCACTTCCCCCATTGCCGCCTCCACCACTACCTGCCCCACCAGATGCTGCAGATGAGGCAGATGCAGAGGCAGAAGAACCAGTACTGCCCGTGCCACTGTAGAGCCTTGCCCGCATTTGGTTTCCGTTAAAGTCCTCCTCGGGCATCAGTGTCTGGGAGCAGCGAGTGTTGATGGCATTACGTTCGAGCGTTGCCTGTCCAACCCAAACCCAGTCTCGAGCACTAGTTACAGGCTCAGTGCCAGATCTTGTATCTTTCGGCATCTGCTTGCGCCTGTAACGCACAGTGAACACAACACAGTTCACCGTGAATACAATAATAGCCATGCAGAAGACAGCCAGCAAAACATACATGATGATCTCCAACACTGATAGACGAGGGGCCTTGACCACCTGCTGTAGCTGGGGTTCTGACTTGGGCCCTGCATGTGGTGCAGCAGTGTCTTCATCTATGTAGCCTTCGACGGAGACAATTTGCTGCGGGCGTTTGTCCTTCGTGATGGGCTTGGCGCCTCCCTTCACCTTATCCAGGTATATTTTGTTGTTATTCTGAGCACTGACATCAATTGTGGCAACTGATTCCGAAGATTTTGGTGCAGGCTTATTCCAGCGGTCACTCACTTTGTTGTCATAGTGGCCATCACTCTGCAGGTTGTCCAAGTAGGTCTGCTTCTTTGTGAACTGGACATGCACCTGAGTCAGTTCTGACACAAGGGGATGCATGTTCTTACGAGAGCAGCGATGCACAAGACGCAGAGAGACGTTAAGCAGTGGACCCTCTCCAGATCCGGTAGCAATAATGGCAGGTTGGTATGGCAGGCCAAATGGACGAGGGACCTTGATCACTTGGCGGTTGAGTGAAACAACTTCCAGCTTATAATCAACAGGGGAAATGTCTTTCAGAGCAACTGTGGTCTTGTCTGTGAATTCAAGAGCAATGTCTAATATTGCTTCCTGTTAAAAAAAAAGAAAAGGAGATTATGTAAAAAAATAAGATTGTACAAAGAAAAAGCAAATGTTTTTTTGTGATAAGAAATAAGAAAGCACGACTATCAAATCTTGAGAATGCTAAGTTAAAAAACAATTTGAGAACAAAAAATGTGAACCCATTATCTCTTGTTGTTCCTAAATTATTGTAAAGATTTTCCAAGTGAAGCTTAGATGTGGCACAAGGCCGAAAGCATGGGGCATCCAGTGAGGATCAAACTCACTTTTCAGTAGTAACTGACCTAGCAAGACAAGCTTGCTAACCATTACACCACACCGAGGTGCCCAAAATAGTGATTTTCTAAGCGCTGCTTAGATGTGGTACAAAGCCGGAAGTATGGAGCACCCAGTGAAGATCGAACTCACTACTCAGTCGTAATTGTTATAGCAAGACAAGCTTGCTAACCATTACACCATGCCGAGATGCCCTTGTTCCTAAATTATTGTATCAAGCCTTTAGCAGTCACTGAGTAGAATGCATATTGCCTCTATTATTACTAACACAATGTTTAAGCCAGTACATTCTCCAACCATTTTAATAGAATTCAGACTATTCTTTTTCTACTTTTGTTGCCACTGATAAAATGATTTGCTTTATCCATTCTTTTAATTTTAGGCATGAAATGATTAAAAGACTCTCAGAATCAATGAGATACTTTTTAACGATAAGCAATATCAAGTAACTTTGGCAAAATGAAATGAAAAACCTACACAATTCAATTTTATGAAGAATAATTGAGATTATGGTTTTAGTCAAACAGTTGTAACAAATATCAAAGGAACTTCACTAATTAAATGCTGCATAATGACCAATTTCTTAATCACCAAGGAAGCCATAAAGTTAAGACGCCTGTTCAAATAAGATTTTATGATGTGCATGCATTGCTGTCAGAAAGCAATTAAATCAATTACTTATTTTCCAATTAGCAACCTCTTTCCTCACAGACAACGTTGCAAGCCTGTCTCTACCCTATCGTTATTTCCATGACTTTTTAATCATTTGACCTCAAGCAAGGTAATAAAGCCACTAAGATGCAACAGGTTACTGAGTGAAAGAATATGAAAAAAAGAAAAATATTATTAAGGAGCAAGAACAATAAAATAAAAGGTATTAAGAAGACAGATGATAACAACTGATATTGCATTTAAGACTTTGAAGATCAAAGTTGACTGGGAAATAAGAGAATTCAACAAGCAAGAGAAGAAACTGTTAGCATTGAACTTACGGTTACATCTTAGCAAATTCAGCTGTAAAATGATGGAATGTTTTAAATGTTCAGAAGAGCTCTATTCTTTAGTTCCACCAGTACTGCTAGGACATGCCATGCCACTTCCACAGAGTTGACTCACCAAATGTAAAAGGGAAGCTCAAGTCTGACAGCTTTGTGGAACTAGCACCTGCATGGGTGCTTCCCTGAAGAGTCCAATCTTAACTTCTTGAAGTCACAGGAAATTGTAATCTATCCTCATAATCTCCACTTCCTGCCACATTCACATTCATCATTACCATTTTGATTGTAACTCTTTAACTTGAGTGGCTCTGAAGCTTTATATTGGGTGATATTTATTATAAAAAGAAAATATCAACCCAATATTATCTCATGATAACCAGTTAAACAAGTCATTGAAGATAATGTTTTAACTCATGATGAACATTAAAATTTGTCAACTAGTCACTGGAGAAACCCTGGTAAGACACTTTGTTTAATTAACTGAAAACATTTGAAGCACACAAGCTTTAATACAGTTAATTACCTGGAATTTAGCCTTGAGTTTGTTTTCAACATGGAGGAGTGCCAAAATAGTTGTGGGGTCATTCAGGGCTGCTTCCCTCACCTCAAGGTTGATGCCACTTACAATGTTCACCACAAGTCTCTGGACAGACACCTTGTCATGACCAACACGGATTTCCTTGGCTGCCATCACTCGGCCTGTTGGGGACAACACCTGGAAGGAAAAAAAGAAGTAGAAAAAATTTTAAAATTGACTGAACTGGAAAAAGAAACTGTTTAGACTTAAAATCACTTTTTCTTTTCATCTAAATTTGTGTAATAATAAAAAAAAAAAAAATACCAGCAATGATTGAGTATAAATAAACACATACAGGGTAAATTGTTGTCATTTTATATTTTTAATTTCAGAAGATGTGAGTAACATGGAAGTTTATACAAATTCCAAACTGTAGAAAGGGTGTATGTTGACTAGTGCTCACTGTCAGAATTTGTAATAGTTTTTGTTGTGAAGGGGAGGTTGTCTAGTGTAACTAATATATTACCTGCAATAATTTTTTTTTTCTTTTAGATGATCATAGCTCTACACAAATTCCCATCTTTGGTAGCTCTAAGTAATTTCAACTATCTCTTTCTGATTCTAAGTACAAGTCTCCTTTTACTTCCCCTTTTCTATAAAACTTTCTATTTGCTCACATGCTCCATCAATATTTAATTATTCAGCTGAGCTAGTTCAAACATTCATGAGTTTATCATGCCAACCATCGTGATCCTGCATCAAGATCAGAATGTTATTAGGGCAGCATTCTGTGTCATAACATAGCTGGTCAATGTAGGTGGTTGCTGGGCAACCAACCCATCTTGCTCCATGACTATGTGTCCAGAGCAATAAATCACTCACAAGTTCTTGTTTTGCTCACCTGCAAAGTGCATATGTAGAAATATCAGGGATGGGTCCATAAAACCATGATTTAGTTGTATGTTGTCTCCAAGAGATGTTAAGTATAGCTCTCAGTTTCTGAGTGTAGGTTCCATCAAGCTTAGACCCTAGGGTTATAGTCAATGTCCAGGCAGTGGCATCATACATTAACACCACCTCTACTGTGGTTTGAAAGATTTGCATCTGTCAACTTTTTTGTAGGATACTGAACTGGACAGTTTTGGTGATAAAGTAAAACCTAGATGTTGATGTTTGTTGAGGAAAGATCTCAGTACATAGTCAAGAGTGATGATAAAGAGAAAAGGTGTAAGGGTTTGTCACTCTGAAGGACTTCTGCTTTTATGTCTTCCTTCTGTCTCCAATCTAACCAAACCAAATACCAAATCTTTGGTTAGATTCTTGTCAATAGTAATCTCAGTATTCTATTGTAGAACCACATTTCTGTTACTTTAAGTCTCTACTTCATCCTCTGAGTCGAGGGAAAAAATATTTTCCCTCAAATTTCTATTACTTTGTAGGGATATTATTATTATTATTATTATTAATAAAAAATAAAAATATAAATAAATGATAGTAACAATAATGAATATCATAAATAAAATACAATAAAACAAATAACATTAAAATGTTGTTTAATATAAATTAAATAAAATGTTCTCCTAGAATTCAACAGAAATATTTTCTGCCAGAAAAAGGACTTCAGGCTCTCTGCCACTGACTGTTGGAAGGTCAAGATGTCCAACTCCTCTCTCTGGGACATTGTTTGCCATAATACAAAGTGACTTTTTCCTTTTATCACATGAAACCTTAAAACACATAACTAAAATGCACACGCACATCAGTATACAAAAATAAATAAATTGTATGATTTTAATTTACAATTTAACATGATTTAGTGTTATTTATGTGCATGTGTCTTTATTCCTGTGAACACAAGGTTATTTCTGTTGCTATGATGTGTGTGATCCCACAACTTCAAATCTCTACTTCATCCTCTGAATAGAAAGAAAAAATAATATTTTTCCTCAAGGACTATTGTGTCTTGACCGTTATAGTATGTTAAGGGTAATGGCATTTTAGCAAATAATATGAAATATTTTTTAGGTATAAATAAAATATATGAACAAGAAGGTTATAGTAATCCTTACAAATTTTTCTACCAGAATTATTACAACCATTACATTATAGTGAAGTGGTTGTAATTCACACAAATAGTACAACTAAAACCAGAAACTCAGAAAGTAATTTGACCAATCATGAAAATTTGACTTGACACTTGCTAAATATTAAGGAAAAACATTTTTTGCTTTTATCACATGCAACCTTAAAACACTTATAACTAAAATGCACACGCACATCAGTATACAAAAAAAAGTGTTCAAACATGCCACTGTATTTTAACATAGGGTTAAACTATCACCACCGGTGGTGTTGTTGAACACATTTTTTTTTTATTTATCAAGAATTGCTTCCCTTACATTAAAGCCAGTTCATTTGTCAGAATAAAAAAAATATTGATTTTTTAAGATGAGTCCTGTTCATAATATAAATACAATACCAAATCGATCACTGACTTCTTAAAGAGTTATCTGTACTTTATTCATATTTACAAATGTCAAGTTTGAAACTTGACTTTCAGTCACTTTCTTGCTGACATAATGTGGTTTCTCTCTATCATTTCTTCGAATATTTTCATGGCAATTGTTCTGATGAACTTGATGCCTCAACTGCATGAATTTAAGTATGCTACTAGATTGGCAACTAGGTTTCATCATCCTACTGTTGAATGCAACCATAAGCAATAGTTTCTTTTCTTGCCTGCAGAACTCCCTTCTGATTTCTTGCTTCCCTGATAACTACAATTTTCAAAAATTTAAATGCAGTGTCGATTGCCATCTTCTGTCTTCCTGAATCTTGTACTTTTATTGTCCTTTCTCCTCACTAAACTCCTCTCATTCTCTTTCACTCCCAGTAACCCCTTGCATCCTAATGGCATTATTGCCTTGCCTGGGGTGAAATGATTAAAATAAAAAATATCATTGATAACTGTGTGCTGTTATGAATTAGGAAAAAAAAAAGACATCAGTGTGCAGTTATTAATGACATACTACTAGAAGAGATACTACCAGTATTAATTAATATGTCAAAGTTTGTGTGTGTGCATATTTGCACATCATGGTCAATGGATATGGTTAGAGTTAGATATGGGAATTGCTGAAAAATATTAGCCAAAGTAAAGAATAGAGCTTGAAGGAAGCGGGTATCTGTACCTGGATTTCAGTAAGTCCAGGTGCCTGACCAACAATGATATTTCCATTGAGAGATGCAATTCTGGGGTCAGACATCCTCAGACGGTCCTTCACTAAATCTGTCACCCTCAGATAGGTTTTCTTGCCTGTGTAATACTGCAGTTTTCCATTCTCCAGGATGCAAAAGCTAGCATAAACATCAACAGTTGTCTGCTGGTAGCGAAGTCGGCACATACTACGGTGAGGATCTTCTGCCGCGTTTGAATGATGGTTGTTCTTTTCACGCTTCTTGCGACGACTGAAATAAGGGAAAAATATAGATATCAGAATTGATTTCACTGTTAGATGCTGAATATATATATATATATATATATATATGTGTGTGTGTGTGTATATATATATATGTGTATATATTACAATAAACGTGCAATCAATTTACAAATACATGAATTATTCACACAAAACTAATGCAAAAGGTTAATGATTAGTATTAAACTAGGACAGAAATTCTTAGCTCTAATTAATAAACACTTCCCCACCAATAGTAAGCTTAGTAATATATTCAATAAGAACACCCTAAAATTGAGCTACAGCTGCTCTGATAATCTTGAACGCATAATAATAAAAAAACACAATAATAAGATCTTGAACAAACCCCCATGCAAAAACAGTATTAATAAAAACTCTACACTAAAATCAGATGATCTGAAGAGATGAATATATTTTTGTATATTCATGAAATAAATTATAACTGCATAGATTTTTAAGGATCATCTGTATGCATTATATATATATATATATAAAGAGACATGGAAAAACTATACTTATCCAACATTTTGTTCTCTGAGGGACTTTATCAAGGTAATGTAGGATTTATTATGCTGCACATGTTTATATACAGAGGCAAGGATGTATATAAACAAATGCAACATAATAAATCCTACATTACCTTGATAAAGTCCCTCAGTGGTTGAAAAACATCGGTTAAGTATAGTTTTTCCTGTTGTGTCTTTTTATTCATTTTGTCTCTTCTACAAATACACTCTGAGAATTTTTACACATATACACTACTGACCAAAAGTTTGGAACCACACTGGTTTTTTCCTCTAAACTTAAAAAATGAATACAGTTTCATGTCTTTAAAAAAAATAAATTTATTTTTCTGCTTGCAATAATTTAAATCAAAATGAATATAAAATAATTATAATTTCAATTAAAACAAATTTATATTTTCATTTCATCAAAGAATCCATCACAAGCATTTATTACTGCAGAGAAAATTCTTGGCATCCTTTCTCATAACTTGTAAAAGAGTACGTTGAAGTGGAAGTGATTCCCAAGCAGTGTGTAAATGTGTAACCAACTCTTGCTTATTCTTAGGTAGTTCACTTCAAGCCTTACGGTCAATTTTGTCTCAGACTAGTTCAATTGGTGAAAGATCTGGAGACTGAGGGGGCCAAGTCATGATTTACAAAATTCCCTTATCTTCCTTTGATTTTAGATAATTTGTACACAGTATTTGAGCTGTGTTTTGGATCATTACCTTCTTGCAAAACAAAATTTTGTCCAATAATGTGGCAGCCAGAAAGAATATTTATGAACTTAGAGAAACAATTCAGAGTGGTGCCAAACTTTTGATCAGTAGTATGCGTGTATATATATATATATATTGTTGAAGCTTAAATAAGCATGGAATAATACAACACAAAATGTACGTTAACAAAATGTATTGAAACAAAGAATAGGTACACAATATTTACAGTTAGTTTGGTATATTCTTGGGAAGACTGTTCCTGCATAATGGGTTGACTAAATCGCAGTCGGGCAGAGTCTCTGGATTCAATTTCTTAATCTCTACTATCTTCCCCGTCTTTCGGTACCAACCCATATTTATATGGTCGGTAGTCCGCTTATGTAAATTAGGTGTATCATACACAACATATATATATATATATATATATATATATATATATATACCATCTACCAGTCTGAATATTTAAGAAAAGTTCAAAGGGCACATCTTTTTCTTTAATAAGATTTCTCAAAGATTCAAGCTGAGAGATGAAAATAAATAAATATACTCTTCAGTAAATAAACAAAATGTCTACTCAGATGCGAGTAACCACTAAAAAATAATGTTTAAAGTGATAAAATCTGTCAGATTAATGAATAAATATCTATTACTTCTTTAGAAATTGCTTTGTTTATGTTCAAATATGAAACTGAGCAGATATGAACTTTTGAGAATCTGGGAAGGATTTGCACTTATAAGGTACTATTTGGCTTTGCATGATCGACAAGATCCTTTATGACTTAGTTGGTCTAAAAATATATAAACACACACACATAATACAGTATTCAGAGACAAATATATGTATATTGTAAGTACAATAGCTACCACATTTGAAAACCTAAAATAAAAGTAAAATGTGATATAAAGGAATGATTTTTTATTAACAAATCAAGCGATAAGTAAAATGAATATTTCTCAACAAATGAGCCACCATTGTCAGTGCAAATTTTCAATCTTTCATGAAATCTTTGAATGGCATAACAACAGATGTCAATGAAATTCATTAATTCTCAAAGTGTTTTGGGTTTTCTTTCATAAACCAAATTTTTAATATAGCTTCCAAACAAAAATAAAATATCTCTACCATAACTTGATATCAGGTAACCTTGCTGACCAAATAAGGGGTCCTAATCACCCAGCTATTGATTTCGTAATTTTCTATTTTATAAACCCTTTGAGTAATGTCTCACTGAAAGATCATTGATCATTCCTTTTGGAAAGTGGTAGGAAAAAAAAAGTAATGGCCAAACATGTTCAAGAAGTTTTCCTTGGTAATGTTTCCATCCATATGGAAGTTACTTTATTTATAATAGTTGGTAACTCATTTCTAACCACACCCATCTACTAGAGTGACTAATCAGTCTGTCGTAGATGCCGCCACAGGCACATTTGGCTTTCACACTTGTGATTTATACTGCAATTATACTAAACAGGTCTTAGTTACAGTTTCTGAGAGAGAGATCATCATCTGCTGTTATCAACAGTTCGAACAAGGCCTGTACACTCAAACCCTCAGTCATGATGACTTGTGAGTTTGTGCTAGAACAATTATCAACAGCTCTCAAACAGTTCCTTCTTCCCAGTTTCGCTCACAGGGTATGTGTAAACGTGTGGAATGATTTTCAGACACTTTACAAAGGTGCTTTACACTGGGATCACCTCCCTAGGTCAATAACATGAAGAATTCACCTTCATGACAAATTGACCATAGTGAGATTGAAATCCAAGTCTCTTGGTCAGAAAACAAGCATTCTACCCACCCAACCATGCACCCAACACTATACTTTATTTATATCCTGGATAATATGCAAAATAATACATAAGTACATATACCATACACATGTGTGCATGTGTCCATAGTATAATGCTCAAAAATCATTTTATCTGACAAATACTTATTTTCTATTTATGTGGGGAAAATTTCAGATACAAATTCAGCTAATATGTACATATCAGGCTACAGACATTGATACATTCTCCCTCTCATATTTTCATATATCAAGAACAGTATTGATGAAATTGTAAGTTTATTTGTGACGCGTTTCATCCATTTCTTAATATTTTGCTTACACTATTAAAAAAACATGTCTACCCAAACATATGTAATAATGTTAATTCTTATTAACTTGATATCAGGTAACCTTGCTGACCAAGTAAGGGGTCCTAATCACCCAGTAATAAGAAATAATGTCAGATTATAAATAAAATGAATTCCTTAGAAAACAGAATAATAATAGTACTTACATTGCAGTTCCATCTTTGGGTGTTTTCCATCTTTTAATTTGGCTGAGTTTGTTATCTGAAAGCTGGACATTGAGCCTCTCCTCAGGCATCCAAACAGTGACGTGGGTGAAGGCTACTAACTGACGAGATTTGGCAATAACTGTCACATTACGTGAACCAAGTTTCTCTTTACCATCAACATAAATGAAGGAACAGTTTTTGGACACCTGAAAAAGGGAAAAGCAAAAAAAAAAAAAACACACTCGAGATGAAGACTTTTCCTGTTGTAAGAGCATATTTTACAGAAATTAAGGAATAAAAATTGTATACTTCTTAAATATCCTCCTCCTTTTTGTGCCACTAGACTTTCCTGAAGAGTATAGAGCCACAGCTTCACCACACCAGGTGTTGCTGCAGTGGTTTCCATATCAAGTAAGTTTTTATATGGGGTGGCATTACTAACCCTTACCCCTAACTGATTTTGAATTCAGAATTTAACTTCTCTTAGACTAGTTGCCAAAACAAAGCTAGAAATTCCAGTCATAGCTAGAGAGAGAAGAGATATTTTTTACAGAGAGGTTTATTGAATAAACAGATTAGTGCAATGCTGTATTGTAAGCTGTATTGTAAACTCTCTGGTACTGAAAGGTTAGAAAAGAGGGTATATGTAGCAAGCGGGAATGTTCTATTCTGCCATTTAGGCAATCCCAGAGTAAGAGGTACAGTTTATGTGAATATGGAGGAAGATAACAATTAACCTTAGACTTAAGTTACAATTGTCATGATCGGGAAAGCATCATGTTGAGATTCTATTTCATAGAACAGTGGTTTGCGGGATGTATTCATACTTTTTTCGACACCATTTGTGTGAAAGTGAATGTGATAAACTTGGCTGGAATTTGAACAAGACATGTCAGTTCTACTTTACATGCTGATAACCACTACACTATGAGCACATCGAAAATTGGGCTTACAGCTATATCATGTTGAAACACTGGTTGCCGTATGATTACCAAAGTTAAGTAACATCGAGCCTGGTCAGTACCTAGATGGGTGATCGCTTAGTAATATCAGGTGCTGTAAGTTTGGATGTGTGGGCAGTATAATGGATAATGGCATGGAATTGTTAACCGGAGAATTAAGTTCTAATTCCTAATTTAATTTGTTTTATTCATTTATACACTTGGGAAAGGCATGAATCCAACTCTTTTCCCCTTTCAGCTCACAATCTAAAAATATTTTCTGGCTTTAAATAAGCTGCAAAGGGTTGATAAGCTGCAGAAAACAAATCAATCAATATTGAAAATCTTAACTGTCATCAGTTTTCATTATTCCCATGTATTTTGTCTGTATCTATGGTTATTGCCTTTTGCACTAGTGACAGTGTTTTAGTTATGACTTTAGTATGTGAAGGCATTTATAAAGTTGGGAGGTAAAAAAGACTAGCTCCATGAAAGATTTCTGTTGCCTCAAGTCTCTTCTTCATCTGTGAGGAGATAATTTGGCATTTACTGCCACATAGGATAATCGGTATTGCATAACAGCCCTCAACCCAAAACTAAAGGGACCTCTCGTCCAGACTAGAAAACAGCAATGATAATATCTGTCTATATTTCTGAGATGAGGTATTATGTACATTAGTAACATTATTCGGACTATTGTCCTCATCTTTATTGCCATATTTATCACAACGTTCCAGTGGTTGTACGCTCTGGCCTTCTTCAGGTGGTTGGAATGTCGAACTGAACCCTTTATTTCACTCACTGGGGTAGACTGTTCTAGTTCCATGTGCTATGTTTAATGGATGTCAGTTATCAGTTATCTCCTGTTAATTTTCCCTCTGATAGTTCTCCACTGCCTTAGCCGGGTATTGAACTCACACTCTTTGGGTTATGTCACTGGATCTAACCAACGCCTTTATCCACTGTGTCATGTGTCCTCAAGGTTAAGGCTTAATAGGCTGAATAATGTAAATAATGAGCAATGATAATTTTGAAGAAATAACTTTAAATTCCTCAATTCACTCCATGAAACTTCAAAACCTCAATTTTACATTTGTTTCAGGTTATAAATCTAATTGTGGACAAAAGACTGATTTGGTCCAAAACTCCAATTCAGGCTGAAAACTGAAGTCTTCAGATCACAAACTCAGTGAAACTTCAACCAAGTTCAGTTCTTCAAATCACAAACTCTGCAGAACTTTAAAATTTCGCATCACAAAACCTCTCATTTTAACTTTGATTCCTTGAAATTTTGAAGAAATAAAACTGATTTCCTCAATTCACAATGTTTTGGGGATATTTAAGACTGAATTTAAAACAATTTTTTTTTTAAATACACAAAGTTGTGTTACTTTATTTTCAACATAAATTAGAAACTTAAAATCACTAATTTTTTCATTTATTTTAAAATTTGAATTTTTAACTGTTCCCTCCTCATCTGGACACAAATTCCAATGCTGGATGTTCAAGCACCAGATGACAGGCTGATTTTCAATCATCCTGATTCCAAAAAGGTATAATATATCTATGTAGAGCAAGTGTGGCCTGAGTTAGAGGGCTTTCAGACACACAGACAGAAATTACCATTTATCTATTGAGAATTATTGAGAGAGAAATGAACTGAATAAGTAAATTTCAGGAAATATTTTTACATAACATCTTCCAACTTGAGAAAATAACATTTTGATGTGATCGTAAGAAGAGGTTAAATAAACAAAGATATGATAATGGGTGGA
Organism: Acanthosepion pharaonis; assembly: GCA_903632075.3. Lineage (NCBI taxonomy): Eukaryota > Metazoa > Mollusca > Cephalopoda > Sepiida > Sepiidae > Acanthosepion > Acanthosepion pharaonis. The sequence goes on along the minus strand of CAHIKZ030001369.1, from coordinate 195,134 downwards.
TATCCACATTCGACAGGGATCAGAGACTGAAATCAAAAGAGTCATATTATTATTCTGCTTGTTTCTTTGTTAGTTAGCACATGTGTCATGCACGTCGTTGCCTCGGATAAATAATGGACCTTTCCATTTTGATTGCAAGGGAGGATGGAAGAAAAAGATATATCAGAGGCACTGTTTGGTTTTAGTGAGGAAAAGAAAACATACATAATAATAAGAAAGAAAGAAAGAGAGAGAGAGAGAGAGGATAACTCTCCTGTGTCTAATGTCTGCTTCATTGAAATGGAAAGCCTTTTTTAAAATTTTAAATCTTTTAATTTGCAATTTGCACTCTATTCTTTAAATAACAATCTGCATTCATACTTATGATTGTTAATGCAAAGGTGCTAAGCTCAAATATTTGACAATAAAAAAAGGGGAATTTCTATGAAGCTCACAAAGAGCTTATTCAGTTATTAACTTAATAATTATGATTCACCATAAAATTGAAATAGGAAAATTGTAAATTTAATTTTAATAATATTTGTTTGTAAAACAATGCAAAAACATTTTTCTTTTTTAGTCTTTAACATGTCATCCAAGTAGGCAGTATTTAGTCAAGAAAGTTTAGAAATTTACAAGAAAGAGAATGTTGTGTTATGAAAGTTTCAGTTTACCTTTAGAACATTGTCATTGCTGGAATGACAAGAAGTAAGCCAAGTGACGTCATGAATATTGCCTTCATCATTTACTACAAATATCTGTAGAGGGTAAGTCTGGATTTGACCAGTGAGAGCAGCCACATTCATTATTTCTGTAACCTAAAAAATAGAAAAAGATAATACTTCTGTAAAAAAGCGGGGGAAAAAAAAAGAAAAGAATAGGTCAGGATGGCATATGTTCAAAAATAAAACTCATTTAGGACAATGGTTCAGTGGACATAAATAAGGAAGTAGAATTTTTATGCAAAGAATTCTGCTGAATATAATCAACTAAGTGCCATACATAATACATGCTTGGGTGATCATGTCTCTTTTGATTCATGACTGATTAGGCAGAAGATTTTCCTGCAGTAGGTTGCCATTTTTTCTGTAGTAGACTAGTTGCAAGGCTTTAAGATCCAGTCTATCCTGATATTCAACCCATAGCTGGGTGGAGAAGAAATCGGTTTCTACTTTTACCAAGGGTACTTGCACGTAAATGAATGCAATGAACCTGACTATAATTTGAACTTGGCTCACCGATTTCTCATTCTGAGCCATTATCCATTACACCACATCCCATAATATGATATATAACTTTCAAAAGAAGTGCAATTAGGCAAAGAGAGAATGATAGAAAGGAAGTCAAGAGAGAAAAGAAGAAAAAAAGAATGATGAAGAGAAAGTGTAGAAGAAATGAGAAACTGGGCAAAGGATGAATGAAAAGGAGAATTCTGTTTAGTTCATTAAAAGAGAAAAGAGGAGGGAGAAAGGAAGGAAGGGATGAATTATAAGAGAGAGGAAGAGAAATGTTCATTTTTAACAATGTCAAATGAAACAAAGAGAATGATGACAGTGATAAAAATTCCAACCAAAGATTTAAGGTTATCATGATATCACAAAAAAAGCATTTCCTTATTTAGCTTAATGGCTCATCCAGTTCTGCTCAAAGTAGAAGTAATCACATCTTTGATACTACATCCAGATTAAAAAAAAGGACAATACTGTTTCATGTGATCAAAATAAAAATTGTGAAATATTTAAGTGCCAGAACTATCAGCAGTTGGAATTCCTTCAGACAAGACTAAGGGTTACAATTTCAACAAATGTAGTCTCTTGACTGAATAGATGAAGTTCCTTAATATCATTTCTTTTTTTTTAAATGCCATGTCATTTCAGAACAAAGGCAATCGTGATTCTTTACAGATTGATTTTCTTTATTATCTGAGAATTGACATGACTTCTTAGGAAAAGACAATGGAGCAATTGGTTTCTCAAAAGTTTTGGATTCAGATTAATATTTCTTCTAGACTGGTTAAACCAGGATTTTAGAGATTTAAAAATAAAACATTGATTATTTTTTAATCCCATATCTCCACTGCCTTAACCGGGTATTGAACTTACACTCTTTGGGTCCTGTCACTGGATCTAACCAACGCCTTTATCCACTGTGCCATGTGTCCTTGAGGCACGTGAAACTAGAACAGTCTACCCCAGTGAGTGAAATAAAGGGTTCAGTTCGAAATTCCAACCACCTGAAGAAGGTCGGAGCGTACAACGGCCGAAACGTTGTGATAAATATGGTGACAAAGATGAGAACAATAGTCCGAATAATGTAAATAAAGTACATAATACCTCATCTCAGAAGTATAGACAGACTCTGAAGTTGTTAAGAACTTAACCCATTAATGCTGACCAACCCATTTTGGGTCTGCCATGATCTTCAACAGGAATACAGGTTCAATTCCTGTCGGACAAGGTATATTTTCTATTAAATTTCTTGAACATTCAGGCCAGTAAATGTAATTAATACTGTTTAATTAAAACAGAACATTTACTTAAATAAATTGTATCTATAAAAATAATGTATAAACAGAAAATATATTAAATATTTGTTGGACTTAATCCATTTCATTATATGTTGTCATTGTTTACATTAAGATACATTTTGTGAGCAGATATGATCAATCAAGAAAAATTGTCGTAGATTGTGTGTTTATAAACAGTAATTTGGACTTTGCTAACCAGATGCCTCATTGTAGCTGAATGGTACTGCACACCAGGTCAAATGACGGTTTCCATATAGGGATACAGGTTGGATTCTTGTCAGAGAACGTATATTTTCTATGAAATTTCTCAAACATTCAAGCAGGTAAATGTACTTAATATTGTTTAATTAAAAGCAGAGCATTTACTTAAATAAATTGTATCTATAAAAATAACATATAGACTGAAAATATATGCAGGGTGCGATGGATAAATTGTCATCTAAATTATGCAAAAGTGAAAATAACATTGACATCTCATTTTAGTAGATATATTTAACAAAATCACACAAAAATATCTTGAAATACTAAAGAGTAAATTTATTCAATAAAATTGCCATTAACTTCAACCATGGCCTCCAGATGACTTCCGAATCTTCTGCAACTCTTCTGCATGGTCTCCTTGTTTAAGTTGGTGAATGCTGCCATAATCCTTGCCTTCAGTTCATCTTTGGTATTACAAGGAGTTTTGTTGATCTCTCACTCAACTGCACCCCAAACATAATAATCAAGGGGGTTGCAGTCTAGACTGGGGAGTTAAATGGCCAGATGTAAGGGGTGATGTGGTTGCAGAAATTGCCTGACAGCCATGACTGGTTTCTTCTGCATGTGTGGCATGGTGTAGAGTCCTGTTGCCAGCAGTCACCCTCTTGACCCAGGGTAGCACTACTTCCTCAAGGCACTTGATGTAGGCCTCCATATTAAGTCTGAGGCCTTCACCAATAAATTTTGGAGTTCTTTTCTTATTAGAATGATTAGAGTGAGTTTTCTGAGCTGCCGTACCATCGTAATACCATTAGACTTGAAAATATGGATTAAATCTGACAGAATGAGTAAATAAGTTGAAAAATCTTTGAAAATTTATAAAGATTTTTGTACTTGTTCCTTATTTAATATATATATATATATATATATATATATATATATATAGAGAGAGAGAGAGAGAGCGACAATGTGTTTCCCATATGTGAATATTATAATCTTGATCAGTCCTGAAATATTGATTTAATCTCAATGATTTTTTCAGAGTTTACAGTTCATCTTGAGTAATAAAGGCTAACACCTTCAATAAAATCACCCCAACAGAACCTCAAACCCCCAAAATAAACATCCTGCTACCAATCAATAAAAGAAAAATAAAACACTTAAATTTGAGAGAATATGCTCATTACTATCATGTGTTCATTACCCAAAAGGGGGTGCTGTAAAATTTTCAGCCTGACCCATTTCACAAATTCTGCACAAATGACCAAGCATCAGATTTCTTTTTTCTTGGACAGGCTGAGAACTTTTCAGCACCTTCTCACTTCATAAAAAAAACATTTTTTTTTTAATCTAAAGAGAAATTATATGTTGTGGCTTTTTTTTTTCTTTCTTAATATCCCAGGATTCATTCATTCCAGTTAGCAATAAAAATAATTAGTATTTCATCAAATCTCATTGATAGATTTAAATCCTTTTCAACAAATTCTTCAAGAATTCTCAATAACTGTTTAGACTTGATTTTTATCAACAGAATGCATCAATTCATTTCTATTTCAGCAATGTCTGCTGCATTAAAAAAATGTCTGCTGCATCAGAATTTAATTCGACTCTGAATTGGCAGCACAAAATTGTTGAATATTGATAAGGATGTCAAAATCTGAGATTTATGTCAGACTACAAATACTACTTGAATAAATAAAATATGTTGTGGGTATTTTATTTATTTTTAACAGAAATATGAATGATAATATATTAAAGACTTATTTTAATGCAATAGTTTCAATGGCTAAAATAGGTTGGCTGAATTGGGTGACTTTTGAAAGCCCAGTGGTATGAAATTTTGAATTTCACTATTTGTGATTTGGGGGGTTACTTTTTAAAATAAGCAGACCTAATTTGAAGTACTAATGTCAATTAAAACATTTAGTAGCATTGGGCTTTCAAATATATGTATTTGAAAACAGTATTCATGGGCTTCATGCAGTTCTAAGTGATGAATGATTGCTGCTGTTTCCATTTTCCTCTACATTTGCAGAAAGGAAGTATAAATAAATCTATGAAAGAAAGAAGGATAAAATGATAAGGAAAGAAAATGTGGATCTGATTTTCCAAAAATGAAGTTCAGAAATATAAAAAGAAGATGACAAGCACATTAGGCCAAACATTTATTTTTGTCCATTGAAAATTAGCAAACCACAAAACAATATATTTCCTTGTACCTCCTGCCTAAAATGACATAGCATGTAAGAAGGCCACAAGACAATATATTTCTTTGTACCTCCAGCCCCAAATGACATTCTAAGTAAGGAGACCACAAAACAATATATTTCCTTGTACCTCCAACCCAAAATAATATTGCAAATAAGAAGACCCCAAGCCCAAAATGACATTGCAAGTAAGAAGGCCACAAAACAATATATTTCCTTGCGACTTCAGCCCAAAATGACATTGCAGGTCTGAAGGCCACAAAACAATACATTTCCTTGCAACTCCAGCCCAAAATGACATTGCAAGTAAGAAGGCCACAAAACAATATATTTCCTTGCAACTCCAGCCCAAAATGACATTGCAAACATGAAAGGCACAAGACAATATATTTCTTTGTACCTCCAGCCCCAAATGACATTCTAAGTAAGGAGATCACAAAACAATATATTTCCTTGTACCTCCAACCCAAAATAATATTGCAAATAAGAAGACCCCAAGCCCAAAATGACATTGCAAGTAAGAAGGCCACAAAACAATATATTTCCTTGCAACTCCAGCCCAAAATGACATTGCAAGTAAGAAGGCCACAACACAATATGTTTCCTTGTACCTCCAGCCCAAAATGACATTGCAAACATGAAAGGCACAAGACAATATATTTCCTTGTACCTCCAGCCCAAAATGACATTGCAAACATGAAAGGCACAAGACAATATATTTCTTTGTACCTCCAGCCCCAAATGTCATTCTCAGTAAGGAGACCACAAAACAATATATTTCCTTGTACCTCCAACCCAAAATAATATTGCAAATAAAGAAGACCCCCAAGCCCAAAATGACATTGCAAGTAAGAAGGCCACAAAACAATATATTTCCTTGCAACTCCAGCCCAAAATGACATTGCAGGTCTGAAGGCCACAAAACAATACATTTCCTTGCAACTCCAGCCCAAAAATGACATTGCAAGTAAGAAGGCCACAAAACAATATATTTCCTTGCAACTCCAGCCCAAAAATGACATTGCAAAACATGAAAGGCACAAGACAATATATTTCTTTGTACCTCCAGCCCCAAATGACATTCTAAGTAAGGAGATCACAAAACAATATATTTCCTTGTACCTCCAACCCAAAATAATATTGCAAATAAGAAGACCCCAAGCCCAAAAATGACATTGCAAGTAAGAAGGCCACAAAACAATATATTTCCTTGCAACTCCAGCCCAAAATGACATTGCAAGTAAGAAGGCCACAACACAATATGTTTCCTTGTACCTCCAGCCCAAAATGACATTGCAAACATGAAAGGCACAAGACAATATATTTCCTTGTACCTCCAGCCCAAAATGACATTGCAGGTCTGAAGGCCACAAAACAATACATTTCCTTGCAACTCCAGCCCAAAATGACATTGCAAGTAAGAAGGCCACAAAACAATATATTTCCTTGCAACTCCAGCCCAAAATGACATTGCAAACATGAAAGGCACAAGACAATATATTTCTTTGTACCTCCAGCCCCAAATGACATTCTAAGTAAGGAGATCACAAAACAATATATTTCCTTGTACCTCCAACCCAAAATAATATTGCAAATAAGAAGACCCCAAGCCCAAAATGACATTGCAAGTAAGAAGGCCACAAAACAATACATTTCCTTGCAACTCCAGCCCAAAATGACATTGCAGGTCTGAAGGCCACAAAACAATACATTTCCTTGCAACTCCAGCCCAAAATGACATTGCAAGTAAGAAGGCCACAAAACAATATATTTCCTTGTACCTCCAGCCCAAAATGACATTCTAAGTAAGGAGATCACAAAACAATATATTTCCTTGTACCTCCAACCCAAAATAATATTGCATCTACCAAGGCTGCAGATCAATATCATTTCTTGCACTCTCTGCCCAAACTGATATTGTACAATAATCCACATGCTATGCTTGCCAGTCTGCTACAGTTTTTTTCAGCAGTGTCTATTTCAACTAACAATTCTGCTGCATTTCAATCTAATTCCTCTCAGATCTGCCAACAAAGACAGACTGAAAATTAACAACTGTGTAAAAGTTAGATATTCTTATAATTCATACAAACTAAATGTAAAAAATATAAAGATATAGAAGTCGTCACTTGAATCATTAATGTTGTCAGTTATCAGCAAGAAGGATTGAAACAACTAAATTTCTAAGCACTTGACATGCTGATGTTGGCACGATATTGAAAAGAAAACAATGAATGACATGCGTCTGGAATTAAAAAGTTGCTAAAATTCTTTTAGAAAAAAAAAATCAATCTAGCCTATTTTCTTTTAATCTCTTAGAAGAGTATTTTCATTATTCCATGCATTTTTTCATCTCTCTTATTCAAAATGTTTCAAACATCAAAGAATAAGAAAATGGACTAAGCCACTTTTATAGATTATAGGATGATTTTAATTCAAAAAAATAAGAATTACAAAAAGCCACAAAATATATTGATGAAATGTGTTTAAAAACAACACAAATAATTCAATAGAAGCTTTGGAACAGGTTCATGGTTAGGTTAAATTGGTTAATTTAGTGACATATCAACCATTGCTGGGATATTTATATAAGTTTTATATGATAATAATCACAATGAATTAATAGATAGATGAATATAGGTCTAGTTTACAGTAAACTCAAAAAGGTATACACATATCCAATTTACATTAAAGTCAAAAACATAGATCTGGTTTACACTATAGTCAAAAAGGTAGGTATAAATCCTAATTGTCCTATAGTCAAAAAGGTAGGCATACACCCAGTTTATACTACAGTCAAAGAAGTAGGCATATGCCCAGTGTACACTAGAGTTGAAAAGGTAGGCCTATGTCTGGTTTATACTAGTAAAAAAAATGTAGTGTTTGTGGTACATGGTACACCATTTCTCTGTTATCAGTTCTGTGGCTGATTCTTCACTAGATTCACATCATCTGTGTGAGTAGTCTACCAGTTCAGTTCTAAAATGAACTGTTTGGTCCTCATATATCAAAATTTACAGGAAAGTCCTCTCTCTCTCTCTCTCTCTATATATATATATATATATATATATGTGTGTGTGTGTGTGTGTGTGTGTGTGTGTGTGTGTATATTTATATATATATATATAATGAAATGGATGTGTCCTTCAACAGGAATCAAACCTGTATCCTACACAGAACTGTAATATAGCCTTATGTGCTATACCAGTTTAGCTACAAAGGAAGTGTCTGGTTAGCAAGGTTGATTTGCTGCTTTTAAACTACAAATTTTCCATGATTTCCCTCAAATGTTCATATCTGCTCAAAATGTATCTTAATGTAAACAAATGATGTCATATATTATGAAATGGACTAAGTCCGACAATTATTTTAATATATTTTATTGGTATATATTATTTATATAGACACAAATATTTAAGTAAATGCTCTGTTTATAATAACCATAATGCTAACCAGATACTTCCTTTGTAAACTGGTATAGCACCTCAGGCTATATGACGGTTCCGTGTAGGATGCAGGTTCGATTTCTGTTGGAGGACACATATTTTCTATGAAATTTCTTGGACATTCAGGCCAGTAAATGTTGTTAATACTATTTATTATCATTATTATGTTTATTATACATAGCAAATATCTAAGTATTCTAGTTGTAAAGCAATAAGCAATAAGGTTGTTTTGCAGACCATTGAATCATTAGTAAGTTTGATCCATATTGATTACTCTTAAATATTAGACATGTGCCAGATTAAGTTTAAGAAAACACTTTAAGTATTTGGATGTGTGAATCATGCCATCTTGAATTATAATTAACCTCCTTTTATTTCTTCACCTTTCTCATAGCCATCTCACCTCTTTTTCTCTCTCTTAGTTGACTTTCCATACTACCTTAAACAAAAAGACAGGAAGGAAACTCCCATCAGTACCCAAAAGAGTGATAGCAATGGACTCATTGCATATTGGTTTATAATAACAAAAATCATTAAAAAATCAATAAAATACTGGATATATTGTCATTTTTAGTGGGTTATCTCCAAATTATAAATAAAAAAGACAACAAAGAAAGTTTTATCGAGATTTTGAAGGAGATTTGGTGAACATTTTGATTGTTCATGATTTTGCTGCTGTTGTAATACCATATTTTAGGAAGGTGAACAATTCTTTTTCTGATAATGTGAACAAAATCTCTGGTGAGAAGGAACTGGTTGGAGTAAAACAAGAACTGGAATAAAAGCAAAATGAAGTTGAATCCATAAATCATCTTTGTACCCTGCTTCACAAAGATGGGAAAAGTAAGGGGAATAGTGGGAGGAAATAAAGATAGAGGAAAAAACAATGCGAGAGATAAAGAGAGAGAGACAGAAAGATAAAGAGAATGAGGGAGGAAAGAATAGCTGAAGATAAATAGAGAGAGAAAGAAAAGATAATAGGTAAAGAGAGGGAGAGAAAGGAAAAGATGAGAGTGGATAGAGGGAGGGGAAAGGTTAACAGAAGATGAAGATAGAAAAAAGGAATGGGGGATGGAAAGAGAAAGAAAAAGGAAAAGAAGGATGACAAAAGATAAAAAAGAGAAGGATGACAGGAGTGAGAGAAGAAGCAGGGGACAAGAGATAGAGAGAAGGAAAAGAAGGTGGACAAGAGAAAAGAGAAGAGAGAGAAGGATGACAGGAAATAGAGAGAAAGCGAGGAAGGGAGACAAAGGAAATGAAAAATAGAGAATGAAAGGAAGGATGAAAGATAATACAGAAAGGAAAGATGACAAGAGAGAGAGAGAGAAAAGAACAAAGGAAAGGGAGCAAGAGAAGGCAGACAAGAGATAGGAGAAGAAGGATGACAAAAGATAGAGAGAAGTATGACAGGAGATAGAGAGAAGAAGAAGGTTGAAAGATGATAGAGAAAGGAAAAGAAAGATGACAAGAGAAAAGAAGGATAACAACAGATAGAGAGAAGCAGAAGAAGGGGGACAAGAGAGAGAGAAGGATAGGAAGGAGGGCAAGAAAGAGAGAGAAAATGAGGAGGAGGAAGACAAGAGAGAGGAGAAGAAGAAGGATGGTAGGAAATATAGAAAGAAAAGGAAAGATGACAAAGATGGAAGCAAGTAATTAGGGAAAAAAACTAGATAATTTTAGATAAAGATGAGGACATAAATTGGGAATACTATTGGCTAATTTGTTTAATCCATCTTCCATAGTTATTATTGAATTTTAAGAATGATCTAACCATTGTTTTTCATATAGGACAAATGTTTGTTATTTTAGATTTTACACCTACAAAATGACTAAACATACATTTTTCTTTTTAACAACAATAGTTTCAAGTTTGTAATACTATTATCAACAAACCAAAATTGTAGCAAAGCTAACGTAATGGGATTTAATTCAGGATCGACTGTCTAATTGATATTGACACATGGACATTTTTGAATTAGACAAATCAATGAGCTTTCTTTTCCTTCAATTTCTAATTTTTTGTGAGGAGGGGGAGGTTGTTTGTTGGGCTAACTGATGATTATATAAGCAGAATTAATCCTTAAATCTGTTTCAGTGAGCTATGAAGCCTGCAGATTAAGAAATGGATGAAGATTAAACAGTGTGGGCAGCAAAAATTACTTAAATGGTGCAGAAAGCAGGAAGATCCCAACTTGAATATTGGAAACTTGACAACTGAATTTTGAGCTTGGAAATATTTCCAACCTCATCGTCACTCAAGTGTGGTCCATTTTCTACCATCAACCAAATGCACAACTGTATGGTAGCCCGATGCCTTCTGAAACTAATGCAATATATTTGGAGCTGAAGAATGATGTATCAAAATAAAAAACAAAATAGTCAGTTTCAATTGCAGATGAAACTGCTTGCATCCACTTAGTGCAAATGCCCTTGAGAAAAAAATGAATGCAGCAATTACAACTCACTGTCAGACATCTTGACAAAATGTTTCACCGAAAGACAACTGTTAAAACGAATATTTTCTAAAAGCAAAATGTTTTTCAGAAACTGACAATTTTTGTGGATATATTTTTAAGAAAACCATGTGAGAATGTTTTATAGACACTTGAAATGTGCACAACAGACAATAAAAAAATATTAAATTAACACTTTCACTATTGCCTGATTGTTGGGAAAAATAGGAAATTGCTATAGACTGGAAATAATTTTTTTGTTTTTTTTCTAATCATTCACTACAAGCAAGATAATAATGCCACTAAACAGCAAGGGGCTACTGGGGGTGAAAGAGAATAAGAAGACCTTAGAAGGAACTGTAAACCCAATCCTAAACAGGAAATAAGAGATAAACTTCTACTTCTGTAAATGGCTATGAAAAGAAGCTGATGGCAATTTATCATGGCTACTACCATTTTGGTTTCAATCAGATACTGTGAAGTACAAATTGAGTGAAACAACAGCCCTTAACACACAATATAATAAAAATACATCACAAAAAAAAAGTTGTATTGTATGTTATTATATGACAACACTGGTTTGGAAATAGTGGTAACTGCTTCTTCTTCAGGAGATAATGACTCTCCACAACTTTCTTGTGTGGCTCTCAGTTTTTTTTACCTTTGCTAAGGTCCTTGCTCCCAATTGCATCCATTAACACAAGCCTGTCAGGTAAGTGGTTCGCTATGTCCTGTGAGGGTTAAGTTTTCCAAGACCTCCTTCCTCATTATATGTCCAAGAAATTTAAGCTGTCTTTTTCTGTGTATAAGTGTTCTTTCTGTTGCCATTTTCTTTAAGACTTCCTAATTACTTTTTCCATCCCTGGGATTTTTAGTATCCTTCTGTAGAACTACATTTCTGCTGCCTCTAGTTTTTTTCCCTCTTCCATGGGAAAATTGTCCAACATTCACTGCCATATAAGAAGATAGATACCACATAGCAACCCAGCACTCTTTTCTTTGTTTCTAACAATATTTTTCTATTTCTCAGCACCTTGCTTAGCTTTTGGAATGCTTCTTTCATAAGTCCAATATGTGTTCAGATCCTAGTGTCACATTTTCAATATTTCAGTAAAACACTTCCCAGATATTTGAACTTCTGCACCTGCTTGATGTTTATATCTCCATTTCGTAACTCACATTTTGGGTTTTTTCTCCTACTTTGCTAACAATTACACTATCTGCAGATTCATATAGCCAAAGAAGACATTATGACCATACTTTGTTTTCTTGCAGTTGATGTTTAGTCCTTTTCTTCTTGTTTTCTTCCACCACTCTAGTTTATTACTTAAACACAATTGACTGACATTTCATGGTGTCCTGAAAATCTATATATACATTGAGAGCAGGCAATCTAAGTTTTGTAAAGACATATATCTTGAAAATGTGTCGTAATGATGCATAATGTATCTCTTGAAAACACACACACACACATATATATATGTGCGTGTGTACATATATATGCCAATAGCAGACAGTATAAATTCTGTAAAGAAATTTAAGCATGTCCACAGCAGGGGAAATGTTAATCAATTTTCTTTTTACAAGTTTGCATTTTATTAAAAGATAAGAAAACTATTAACAAGGAGCAATTTCCTCTAGAAACACTTTGCAAGTAAATATTTCACAAATATCCTACTTATATAGAGACATGCAATAACCACTTGTTTTTAAAGCATGTTCTTCAGCGAATGGAGTGTTTTCTTACCATAAGTACCTGCATGCATACATAGAAAAGTATCCAGCTATTTTGAATATCTACAGAACAATTCAAATGACTTTAATAAGAATTGGCAACCAAGCAAAAAAGTCTTGTCACATCATGAGTCCTGCAATCTACCAGGGTTCTAGAGGTACCACATGTACTGTAGTGGCGTATCTAAGGCAAGATAACCTATGGAGTCCATCCCTCTTCAGGTTGGTTTTCAATTCAGAACTTTGCTTCTCCTTGACTGGCTGCCACCTCAAGGCAAGAGACCCTAGTCAGTGCTGTTATTTAACCCATAGCTGGATGCAGGGAGAGAAAAAAGGTGGATTCATACTTTTCTTACTGGTATTTGTGCAAAAGTAAACTCAGCCAGGTATCAAACTCTCCTTGCCAATATCTCTTACCAATTTGCTAACAATTACACTATCTGCAGATTCATATAGCCAAAGAAGACATTATGACATATGCATGAACAGACATTCTCCTACAGGGTTACTCAGTCCATATTAGGGTGCTATAGCAAGATTGAGTACTGTACCATTAAAATTAACTAAGTAGATCAGCAAAATCATATGCAGAGATTTTGACAAAACATTGCCTAAAAAAAAAAAAAAGGCTGTCAGCCTCCCTACAGTCCTGATTTTGCCCCACCCCCTCCCACGGGGCTATTGCCATTGAAAGGGTAGAGAGAAGATTAAGGCGAACGTGACAAGGGAGCTGAAAGAGGACATTGTAAATTGTTTAAAAAAGTGGAATGGACACTGGTATAAATAGCTGTGGTCTTAACCTTTTAAGGTTGGAAGTGCCTAAATGCACCCACAAGTTTCACATGCTTACAGTCCAGGAGTGTCTGAATACAGCTGCAATTGGGTAGCATTGTATTTCAATACATAAAATTAATACCCATCATATGATCAACTAGAGATGCCAGACATCTATAACTTTTAAAAAGTTATAGATTTCCAAAATTATAACATAACCAGTAATACAAAGAAGAGGTTAAATTTTATATCATTTGAGATAGAAACAAATTTACTTTCATTTAATATTGACTTGTATGACTTCGTTTTCAACAGTTTTTGTGATATATCAATTTAATTCCATGCACTAAGGATAGTTTCATCCAACACCACAAATAACTATGAAACCAAAACATTAACATAAAAACTTGAGTCATGTTCTTAAATAGCCTCATCAAATGAAAACTTTCATATCGATATCATGCATTGTGCCAAACCTGTTCAGAAAATATCTAAACTGTTATATGCAACTGCTTTTTAAAATCAATGATTAAAAGTGGCTTTGAGCGAATGAAATCTGTAGATCTTTGTGAATACCACTCTTGTTTGAACCTCATGGACTGGTGCTACAAAATCACAAAGAACTGTACAAAATAACAGAAACCACATAACCTGAAGACAACAACAACTAAAATGGCTAGCACATGTAATTCAATGAGAAAATAATGACTAATGAAGGTGTTGATATTCCATACTATTTCAAACAAAAGGTCTGGAAGGAAACACCCATTAATACTAGAAAGAGTGATAACAGCTTGAGAAATCTATTTTCCAGAAAAAATGTTTTAAAAGAAAGATTTGATGAATCTAAACTTATGGCAGCACTGGCTGCTCCGTCAATGACATTAAATGTTTCCTTATAATGTAATGGTTAATAATACCATTATCATTACCAATATTATATATTCAGAATTTTCATCAATTTAGTCAGCATTCCAAGAATTTAACAATTGAAATGTCTTAAGGGCTGATATAGTTAAATTGCTGGATTGTTTATGGATGAACATTTTATTGTAGGAAATGAGCTTGATTCATTGAGTGTTGCACAACTGTGGATTTGTACCAGATTTCAGCTAAGGATATATGTATATAGTAACTAATTTACTCTAATATCTTGATTTTAAGATACAAGCACAGCCCAAACAAACATAAAATATTACAAAGTTCTTTATCTTGCATTGAGTTGCCATGATCCATAAGTATTTAAGAGATCATGTCACAACATGATAGTAATAAGGTTGTGAATACAGCTGTTCATTGGAATAGATATTTTACTAGTTGACTTCTTTCTTATAGAACACCAAACGAAGATCTCACTTTTTATACTAAATTCTTGTATTGTATCTTTATTAGTTTTTTTACACCAACATTTATACAGTATCACTTTATTATTGTCATTCCTAATTTAGTTCTTTAGACTGACAGTGCAGTCTAAAAGATTCACCTAGCTGCTTGTCATCAAAGTCCAACTTTGCTATATGTATAGCAAAATGAAACTATAGGATAAGTGAACAATCCATTTTTTATCAACTAACAACCTTTCACCTTAAAAACAGAAAAAATCATTAACTATCAAAATCAATTGAAAATGTATAGACTTGCTTTAAATTTTTCCATACTGAAAAGAAGAAATTTAAGAGAAGCAATTATGTAGATACAACTTCTTTTGCATTCTGCCACAAAATCCCAAATCTTCTAGATTGCTTCCCATATACCATGTTGTTGTAAAACAGGATAATACTATATTTTGCTTTCTTTACAAATTTCCTAAATTTTAAATCATAAAACTGGCTGTAGGGAAGAAGGGTACATTATTTTATCCAAAAGTTAAGAAAAATACCAATGATTCTTCATACAGCTTAAATTGTGAATCTTGCAGTCTCTGGTTGAAATTTGTACCCAGTTAACCCTCCTTACATAGTAAGTCTTCTTATTTTATACACATGTCCCTTAATGACATGGGCAATCATGGCTCTAGAGCAATTAAAGCTTTTATTGTTGATTTTTTCTGTCTGTAAACAGAATAACAGGTATCAGTCTTGTTTGCCAAACTGCATGACAGACTTGTTGATAGACATGCACAGATGTTGATCTGCCATTGATGTCAACAATGAAATCAAAGGAATGACATAAATACAGTTGTTGAGGGAGTTCAACTGAGTTGGTCTCATGATGACATACAAATAAAAATAACAACTATAACTTCCAAAAGATTACAACTAGCATAGTACCCATAAAAAATTTGGGAAATTTTTACACATGGTTCAGTACTTCTACCTAAGATTAGAGAGTAATATCTGTGTGCTCTGCCTATGATGTTGAAATGATTATATTATTATAGTTCTCTACAGTTTTCTTTGCTTTCAGAGGTAAAAAGTAGGATGTTGGGTATCCCCTATTACTGGGTTAGTCTCACTGTGAAGTTATGAGAGGTGAGGGTCAAGACCATATCTAGGGTCAACGAAGAGGGTCAGAAGCTCATACTCATAGCGTAATTGTGTTGCAATATGCAACCGAGGTTGTGCACTATTCATGTTCCACTAGTGGCTGTGTACTGCAGACAATTGTCAGCTTTATTACTGATATAACTTTAAGGATGGTAATACTGAGTCAGTCAACTTTGTTATTATTGTCATTAAGTCAGCCCACCACATCTGATAATTCATCAGATACAATATACCACTTCTTATATACCACATATGGCTGCAAAAGAACAAACAAAAAAAAAAAGTACTGCCTGTGAGGCAGAAATAAGAGTAAACAAGATATTTGTCTATATTTCTGAGATGAAGTATTGTAACTAATTATACTATTTACATTGTTTAAACTGTTGTCTTCATCTTTATTGTCATATTCACATTTCAGCCATTGTATGTTTCAGCTTTCTTCAAGTGATATTAGTTGAAACTAATGTCACCTGAAGAAGGCCAGAGTGTACAATGGCTGAAACATCATGAATATGGTAATAAAGATGAGGATAACAGTCCGAACAATGTAAATAGAGACAAGATATGTTAAAATTAAGTTCCATGTATTGCCAGTATAAATTATCAGGGCAAAATGTCTCTTTGTATTCATGGAAAGTGACCTGAAGGATGGAGGAGTTGGTAGGGCCTGGAATTGTAGCTTGAGTCAGGTCAGTGGGCTCTAGCCCAGTGGTTAAGCCCAGTATTGTGAATGGGTTCTTTTAAGCC
The DNA here is from genome assembly GCA_903632075.3 of Acanthosepion pharaonis. Lineage (NCBI taxonomy): Eukaryota > Metazoa > Mollusca > Cephalopoda > Sepiida > Sepiidae > Acanthosepion > Acanthosepion pharaonis. The sequence continues at coordinate 178,580 of CAHIKZ030001369.1, read as the reverse complement.
ATCAGGGTGGATACATGACTCAGCATTTTTTGTCATGCTTTTGCTTCAGTGGCAATGTTCATGACTGGATCTGACGTTTAAATTGTATATTTTGTGGGGATTTGTTTTGTGAGTGATGCTCAGAGCCTCTACATAAAGAGATGTGTATGTAGATTACCAAAAGTTTACCTACCTTCAACACTGGAATGAGTTTCTTCTCTTCCAAGGGTTGAATATTGATCTTGCTGACAAATCTGGGGTCAGGATTGAAATAATGTTCTTGGGCTTTTCCGTCCACCTCATACTCAATGCTCCAGATGATGCGACCAACCTCAAAGCCAGAAAGATGCTCATCAACCTGCAACATCCAATGGAACACTTCCTGAGGCCTGAAGAAGACAACAAAAAAGAGAGAAAATATTAGTAAATTGCTTTATGAGATCATGTCAATGTTATGCTTCTATCTATGAATTTTAAAGGTTAACAACAGCATTGGGATGCAGTGAAATCAGTTTAATTTATGGAAGTCCCCAAAGCATAAAAATAGTCCTGGGTATAATGATAAATTACATCTGGCAACAAGGAATCCAATCCAAAGATTGGAGGTTTTGAGGAGTTGCTCCCAGGTCCACTTTGACCTGAGGTAGTAGCACCTGTTAGGGTCCCAGTTATAAGCAAATAGTGAACCACCAAATAAAACAAAACATTATGAAAGTATAAAAATATATTTTTATAGTAAAAATATCAGCAATACATTTTTATATAAAAAAAATGACCAGAAATACATTTTATTTGTAGATGAAGGCGTACAACTGCATTCAAAATATTTAGATTTTGGCATTAAATAATGCATAGAGGTTGATATGCCACTAAACAAACAACTAACAAACATTAAAGAACTCTTTCATGACATTAATCCATATAATATCCCACAATTTCTTAAGAAATCAAACTGTATTCCAAAACAAAACTACATCATAAAACATATATCACCATCTTTAGTAATCATGTCCGCACACAAACATTTATATACACAAAAGATGAATATCAACTACCATGTATACAGTTGTGAAAGTAGAATAACATATCTTTATATATATTTTTATTACTTCAAAGCTCCTAAGAAAATTAAATTTTGCTATTAAATGACTTATAAGGAGTTGATATACCATTAAACTAACAAATCAAATCAAAGCATAAAAATGTAACAAATTAGCTCCAGTCTGAACAATAAATTTTTTAATGGTTCTTATTGCATATTAATAAATATGGAGGTACAGGTAACCTAATGTTTAATAGTGTGTGTGTGTCTCTCTCTCTCTCTCTCTCTATATATATATATATATATATATATATATATATGCATGTTTCATTAAAAATGACTAACAAGGTACTGCAGTTAAGGTTTTTATTTAATTTTTGGGATTCATTTGGAAAATAAAATTCTAACACTAGATACTTACATAAAACAATCCATACATTCAGTTAAAAGTAAAAATGAAATTCATCCTTGATAATGGCTAAAAGTATAGCTGAAAGCACTTGGACATACAAAACATTTAGACAATTTCTATATAATTTACATCCAGACTAGAAAAAAATTACAAGTGCACATGAAAAATTAAATAAAAAACTTGCAGTACCTTGTCAGTCATTTTTAATGAAACTTGCATAAGAGGTGGATGGGTGGCCAGATGCACAATTATTATTTTATTTTAGGAAAAACTTAAATATTCATCATATTAAAAAGATCTAATTGTAATAATCTCTACCACCTACAGATTTGGTATTATATATATATATATATATATATATATATATATATATATATATATATATATATATTATATCCTTACTCTATCCTGGACATTGAGTTCTACCTGGATTCTATCCTCTTGGAATTTTTTTTTTATACAAAATATATATGTATGTGTATGCATATATATTTATATATTTTGCATATGTATGTGTATATTTACCACTAATATTATATATATATATATATATATATATATATATATAGGTAAAAAATTGTTAGAAAGATTCTGTACAAAAACTTATTGTATAGACTAAAATGAGGATTGGAAAAAAGCACCTAATATTTAATATAGTGTTATTTATTTATAATATATGAAATTTTACAGAGAAGAATTAAAATTTTTTCAGTGTTTTTTTTCTTAGAAAAATAATTTGTTTTTTTCCTTTTTTTAAACTTTTTTACTTTAACTGGTTCTGATAAGCTTTTCAGAACCATATATATATATGTGTGTGTGTGTATATATATATATATATATATATATGGTTCTCAACCTAGGAGAATGACTATATATATATATATATATATATATATATATATATATATATATATATATATATCTCATAATCTTCTTGTGTGAGTCTGATTGACTATGATTGCCAGTTTCCTGTGAGCTTTGCACGCATTCTTCAGCTGGTTGCCATTGGACATTCATTTATCTGTCTTTTTATTCCTGCTGGTGTATACCTACAATATATTCACCAGCTACAGTCACCAAGGATACAATGCCCCTATGGTCAAGAATGGAATAGCTGTAAAGTCACTGCTATTTTAAAAATATATAAAACTAGTGATTCCTTCTAAATATATGTGTGTGTCTGTTTTCAGAAGTGAGAAATGATTATGTTTCACTTAGTCACAATAATGTATTTGACCCTGAATACTTGAATGTCTCCAGTTCATGGTTTTCTCTATCAATCCATCTTTTGATGAAATAAAAGATACAAAAATATCATTCATATTTTGCCATGTGATGTGTTTGCAGATGGCAATGAACATAAAAGAAATGTCTTGGAAAGAATTGGTAGGGGAAGAATCATCAAAATAGCAGTGGCCATGGATGTTGCTGGCCACTGTAATGTTGAAGAAAAATATGGCACTTTCACTCAATATGGCATGAATATTGATTCAAATCTTTCTATTCATCCAGCAAAATTAGAACTCAAAGAAGATGGAGCCTAGTCTATGGTAGAGTGATTAAAGATTAAGGAGAGAGAGAGAGAGATAAATAAAGGAAAAAGAAAGATAGGGAGTGGGAAAAGTAGGAAATGAGGGAGTATAGGAAGACAGGAGATGAGGAAGAAGAGTCTAGGAAAGAAAGAGAGAGAGAGAAGACGAATAGAGATAAAGATGGGGAGGACGTTAGAAAAGAGAGAGAAAGTGTATACTAACAGTGAGAGAAGAGGGAATAAAGGGAAATGAAAGAGAAGAAGAAAGGGGAAGATTGGAAAAAAACAAAGAGGAGGATATTAGGAAAGAGAGAGTAAGAAAATGAGGATAAATGAGCCTAGGAAAGTAAGAGAAGAGAAGGAATTGAAGAGCGGAAAGAAAAAGAAAGTAAAGGAGAAGGTATGGGAATATGAGGGAATAGAGGAAAACAGGAGATGGGAAAGGCAGAGAAGAAGAGCCTAGGTTTGTTTGGTTTGGTTTGTTTTACGGCATATCAACCGCAATGGGTTATTTAATACCGACAAGATTTTTATTGTGGGTAATATGTTTTTTTCAAATGTATTGCTGGTAAAAATTTTTTCTTTCAAAAATCTATTACTAGTAATATTTTTTCTTCAAAAATATATTGCTTGTAATTTTTTCAAAAATGTATTGCTGGTAATAACTTTTTTTACAAAGTATTTCTGGTATTAAAACCTATTTTTACACTTTCATAGTGTTTTGACCCCAGTTTGGAGTTTAACTATTTGTCCATAGCTGGGACCCTAACAGGTGCTACCACGCTGGGTCAGGGTGGACCTGGGAACACCAGCAATTAAGAGGTGGCTCCTTGCTCCTCAAAACCTCCTGATCAGAGGCCATGCTGTTAGACATAGTTTATCATCTTACCTGGGATGCTGATGTAATTTATCACCATACCCAGGATGGGGAAGAGCTTAGGAAAAAGAGAGGAAGAAGTTTAAGAAAGATAGAGGACAAATGAAGATATAGAGGAAGAAGGTAAAGAAAGAGAGAGAGTGAAATAGAGGAGGTGGCTGCTAGGAAAGAGTGAGAGACGAGAAGGAGATGAATAAAGAAAGCTATAAGGGGAAAGGAAGAAATGAAAAGAGAGAGGAAAGAGGAAGATGTAAAAAAACAAGAAAGAAGAGACTAGAAAAGAGAGAGAAAATGAAGATATAGAGAGGAAGTAAGCTAGAAAAGAGAAAGAGAAGAGAGAGAAGGAATAATGGTAATAGTGATGGTAATATTAACTGTTTCCTTATAAGGAAACATTCAGCATTCATTGGTCATGTAGCAAGTGTGACTTTTAGTTGAAATTCATAAAATCTTATTTTTAAAACAATTTTTCAAGGAAATGAGAGGAGAGGAAAGAGGATAATGGGAAAAACAGAGAAGAGGAGCCTAGAAAAGACAGAGGGAGAGAGCAGAAGGAGGTGAAGAAAGAGAAGAAAGAAGGCAAATGCGAAAGAAAAAAAGAATGTGGCTGGAGAAGAGGTCAACTAAGAGAGGTAGAGGAAGAAGTAAAAAAGATAGATCAAACATTATACAATGAAAATTTCAGATTGAAATTCAGTTAATAATTGTGTGCAGGGCTACAGACTTATTGATCCACTTTTATGTTTTTATGAGGATGTATAAATAAGTTCATAATTTTGGAAAATAAAAGGTTATTTAATAAAAACACACTTTGCTTTAAGGGTATACTTGTTGCAATCACCCTTAAGGACTCCCCATTCTTGGATTAGGTGGTTCTCATTCATATTGGCCATTGTGTCTTTGATGGCAGCCTTCAATGAGTTTTTGCAATTGTGGTGATGCTGGCTGATCTCCCTGTTGATAACATTCCTAAACATAATAGTCTAAGGAATTCAAATCAGGAGAGATATGATGCCATATGTTGGCAGGTGGCACATTTGTGAAAATTCTCAACCAGAATTTTTTGGGTCATTTTGGCCATGTTTTTTTTAAATCATTTTATCCCCAAGCAATGTGATAATACTACTAGGATGCATGAAGTTACAGAGGATGAAAAAAAAAATAACTTTAGTGAGGAGTAGACAATAAAGAAACAGGGCTCAGGAAGACAGAAGATGGCGATTGATGTTGCATTTAAATTTTTGAAGATTGTAAATGGCAGGGAAGCAAGAAATCCAAAGAGAGTTCCAAAAGTAAAAAAAAAAAAAACTATTAGAATAGAACATACACTTGCATTTAGCTAGTTCAACAATAAAAAGGTGAGACCTACTTGCCAATCTAGTAGCATGCTTAAATTCATGCACTTGAGGCACTACAAAAAGAAGCTCATCAAAACAGTTGCCATGAAAATATTTGTATAAATATTCACAGTTATATGCAATATCATCAGGTGTGTATTATATCTGTCTGATGATTGCTATTGCACGAAACTCTGAGAAGCAGATTTTGAAATTATTGTATTAATAATATTATTATACACACAGAAACACACAAGCAGTGTGAACATGGGTATCATCACTGGGTGGCAACAGTGGTGCATGACTTGATGATTGTGTTTAAAAATGAAAGAAACTGCTGCCATCCAGTGTTTATGCCTATATCCTTACTGTTTATATTTACATATGCTCTGTCCCTATTACCGAGTAACTTCTCCCATTAATATAGCATATCTTAAAAACTATATTTTATAAGATGAGATACATACATATAATTTATTCGAAAATTATAACATAAATATGTTATAAAATCACTACAAAAATAGTCATTTTGTTTCAACACTTATGGTATCTTATCAAGTGAACACCATCACTTGATAAGACACCATAAGTGTTGAAACAAAATGACTATTTTTGTAGTGATTTTATAATATATTTATGTTATAACTTTCAAATAAATTATATTTGCTCTACTTTGTATTGAGCACACTTTTAAGAATAGTATTTTTTTGGTTATTGGAATTTATTTCATATACACCAATCCTATACTCGGATATATATATAAGTGAACATTGAAGTCAACACTTAGAGGCGACAGGCTGTTTCATGCTAGATGCAATCGATTGTCACCTCTAAGTGTTGACTTCAATGTTCACTTCTGTATTTACACATGCTCTATCTTTGATATTGAGCACTTTATCCCATAAATATAGCACACCTTAAGAGTATATTTATATATATATATGTGTGTGTGTGTGTGTGTGTGTGTGTGTGTGTGTGATAAAAATATAGTTTTATCGTATGCTATATTTATGGGCCAAAGTGCTCCATATCAGGGATAAAGTGTATGTAAATATAAAAGCAGACATTGAGGCCAACACACAGTGGCAACAGTTTATTTCTATTAAACACAAATCAAAAAGAAAATCAAGATGTGGTATGTATGATTTTTTTTATAAAAATCAAGCAATAAATCAAATAATGGTTTATTAACAAATTAGCCATTACTGCCAATGCAAATTAACAATCATTTCTGAAAACTTTGAAAAGCACTTTGATACATTTCAAGCTTTATTGAACCTGCTTCTTCAATCCTGAAATGTTTCAGGTGCTCTGTTGTAAATTCTTAAGGTCCCCAGAAAAGAAAAATCTAAATTTCACATCAGAGGAACTTGCACTTCAAATCCATGGTCCTTTTCCATCAAGTTATTGATTTGGCAATTTTCTACCCCCAAAAACTGATGAAAACATGAGTAATGTGCAGGTGCATCAGCTTGCTGAAAGATCATTGGAAAAAAAATTGTCCAAAGGTAGTTTTCACCTGTAATGTTTCCATCAATAAAAAAAGTGTCTGTGAACACTTCCTGATGTCAACCTTATCCAGACATTTATATTTACACTTCAGTAACCATTAATAATTATTTCTATTAATAGTTCATTGTTCCAAAAAACATTTTCTGAATTAAATAATCTGGGGGTAGGGAGAGTGGCACAAAATTTTATTTGGGCTTTAAAAACAGATATTTTAAAAGTATAGATAAAAATATACACAAATATATCAAAACAAAGGAAGAGGAACAGTAAGAATAAGCAAAAAAAAGAAAAAGAATCATTATTTACTGTAATGTGGTGAATTGAAAAATTTAACAAATATGTAACAACAAAAAAAGCTAACCGGTTATCGCTCTTTGGAGCTCAGTCTAGGACAAAACTTATAGATGTGTGCATAACAACTAAAAAAAGGGAAAGAAAAATACAACCAGAGAAACAGCAGTATAAATCACAGACAGATTACATTTCTATATGTAGTCTGTCTGTAATTAATATTTAAATGTTTTGTCCTTGATTGAGCTCTGATGATCAAGGAGCAATAACCACTTAAACCTTCTTTGTTTATGGTTTTTGTTGCTTCTTTTTTGTTACATTTTTCAGTAATGGTAGTAATTTTTTTTCTTATACTTACTCATCTGGCTTGTTTTAATATATTTGTGTATATATTTATATATGTCTTTTAAAATGTACATCTTTGAAGCCCTAATAATTTTCCTTATTGTTTGATGAGTTAATAAAAAGGATTTTTCTTTATATCTCCTTTTATTTTAATTCTATTTTTGATTTTAAATGTAGTAGTTATTTTATTTACACTCTGGGTATATAAGCATATATATATATATATATATATATATATATATATATATATATATATGAAGAAAAATATACTGAAAAAACAAACAAAAATCCTAATATGTGATTATGCTGTTTTAATGTTTAATGTCAATGTTGGATGTTTCAGTCTAATAGACCATCTTCAGGACATATTCATAAAACATAATCAACATACACCATATACAATTCAACATGAAAAAGACGATGTTGAATTATATATGGTCTATGTTAATTATGTTTTATGAATATGTCCTGAAGATGGTCTATTAGACCAAAACATCCGACGTTGACATTAAACATTAAAACAGCATAATCGCATATTAGGATTTTTGTTTGTTTTTTCAGTATATTTTTCTTCATACTGTCGGATCTATATCCATATATTTGCTTACATATATATATATATATATATATATATAAACACATTTATTATATGTAAACAGGAGATACATCTGCTTGATATTTTATATATGCGTTAACAATAATTTTTTTTTAGATAAATTTTCTTATTTAGGAATGTAATTTCTTTTATACTGAACTTGCTTCTCTAGTGTAAGTCAGAAGCAGCATGCTCTCACCTTGCTTATAATTTTAAGTAAGGATGATTCATTTTCATTTGTCCTTCAAAATGATTAAGTTTTTTAAAGATTAGGATATAAGTAATAAGACATCAAAAAAAAGACAAAGAAATATCGCTTCAGAAAACAAGAAAGATTTTTATCAAGTTGGATGAATGAAAAGATAAAAAGAAAAAAACAACAAAAATAAATTACAATTTTTCTTGAAAATGTAGATAAAAGATAAAAAAAAAATTGGGAGTGGGGGTATACAAGAATTAATAAGTAAATGAATTTTCCAGAAGAAAAAATAATGGCTGATTAGGCAAAGGGATTTTTCAGAAAAAGGAATACAAAACCTGAATGAAAGAAGAAATGAATAAAAGAAAAAATGATGAAAAAGGAAATGAATGAAAGAAAAAGTAAATGAAAGAATAAATGAATGTTGTGAATGCAATAAGTTTTGAAAAAAGTTATAAACCAGAAATTAATGGAAACTCAAATGAATAAATTAGAAAGAAAGACTAAGAAAAATTAAGAAAATAAATTAACAAAAACGTATTAATGAAGGAATGAATTATTCAGAAAAAGAGATGCCATTTACTTGGCAGATATGAGTCATTCTGTAGTTGTAGCAATTCACTTTAAACAAACATGGAAATTAAAAAATAGATTTAAAAAAATTGATCATAAATAAATAAAAACTATTTCATCTGGGGAGGTGGGTGGGTTAAAGCAATCTGCAAAAATAAAAACATAAAAATGTTTTAAGAAATGATATTCAATAGAAATAAAATTGTGATTTCAATTTGTTGGCATAATTATATTGAGTTCTCTTTTAGAACTTGATGGTTTCTTTGATTAATTCCTCTTTTTTGTATAAGACAAGTGAGAATAAAATGATCAACAGAGAGACGGAACAAAAGGGGAAGAGAGAAAGTATTAATTTAAATATACAGGGAGGGGGCATAGTAACTTGAACACAAGAATCAATAGGTAAATAAAAGAGAGAAAAGTAAAACAATAATAAAAGGAGAGAAAATTGTGATAATAAAGCCAAAAAAAGAAAACAAAATAGAGGAAAGGGTGGTAACAAATAAAGAAAGAGAAAAAAACTGCAAAATGAAGGATGATGCACTTGTAATGTTACAAGATTGTCTTAATTTACATCCCCCACTAACTTGAAAAATCAAGTTAGCCTTGGAATTAATAGATAACTATAAACATTTAATTCCAGATCTATTCTTATGCCTGTAAAACTGATTGACAAATAATTTCTGTTGAAATTTCAGGTTTGATTTTTTTTAATTTGAAGCCGATAAAAATCATTGAGGGATCATTTAAAGCAATCTGTGCCCTTGATATTGGTTTTGGTGGTGAACTTTATTATTATTATTTTTAACAATAACTATTATTAGTACTACTACTTATAGAATTTTTCCACCAGTAGTAATTGGTAAGATTCAATGGGATCAGGACTCAGGGAGTCTGCAAAATAATCCAGCACTCAATATTCTTACAGGTTTTAATAATACTATCACCTATGTGGTTCCAATTCTTCCAGTCTCTTCAGGACTGTTTCAAGTGTGCCAATAATGATGGGTCTTAATAATACTGCCATCTTGGTGGTTCAAATTACTCCAGTTGCTTCAGATCTGTTTTGAATGTAACACTAATGATAGGTTATCTTATTATTACTATTATTGTCATTATGATTATTATGATGATGATGATGAGGATTATTATTATTATTATGATTATGATGATTATGATTATTATTATCATTATTAAATTTCAGCAGCAGCAACAACAACTACTACTACTACTATTATTATTATTATTTTCTTTTTCCCAGTCCTGTTGAAGGAATATCAGCAATATATAAATTTTTGATATTTTTATAAATACAATGAGATAAAAAAATTACTATCCATTTATCTGTGTGGTAAAAAAAGTAAATTAAAACAAATGAATGTTGATGTTTTATTTATCAAATTTAAGATAAAAAAAATTCATTACTAGCACACAAGGAGAGTTCACTATATAGAAATAGGCAATGAATGCATTTCATATACGTTGATAACATATTGTATTTGTTATTATTGTACATAAATTTATTTTTGTGTTTATGATGATGATACTTTATTTGTTCTTTTCTCAATTCTTTACCATTATTATCATCATCATCTTCTTCTTTTGCTATCTGTTTAGTATAATCTGTTACATGACTTGGGTCATTATCCAAGGCCTAGGGTAAGGGAAGATAGTAAATATATGCATTCTGTTTTCACAAATTTTGATGTTAAGTGATACTTAACATGTCCATAGTTTATGTACCTAAAAACTTACTCTATTCAACAATGTTATTGTTCTCTTAATTTCTGTTGTTGTTTCCATGGAAATAAATAAAATGTATCACTTTCAAAACATCCCTCATTTAGATACTTATATAATCAATTAAAAATATTAAATTTTGATAATTTAGTTATCATACCAAAATTTTATATCCTTATATAATGAACACTAATGATAGGTTATCTTATTATTACTATTATTGTCATTATGATGATGATTAGTATTATTAATATTATTGTCATTATGATGATTAGTATTATTATTAATAGCAGCAGCAACAACAACAACAACAACAGCTACTACTACTACTACTATTATTATTATTCGCCCCCAGTCCTGTTGAAAAAAATATGAACCTAACTTAGAAATTATATCATTAAAATTAGATCATCAAGTATAAATGTGAAATTTTGTTAAATTTAATTATTAATATTATACCAAAATTTTATATCTTTACATAATAGTACAGACTTAGAAATTATTTCATTAAAATATTATTTCATTATGTATAAATGTGAAATTTTGTTTTACTTCTTCTATGTGTTACATCCCCCCCTCAGGACATGGGCAATGATGGCTCTCAAACTTCCTATTCCTTGTGATTCTTAGCAGTCTTTCTTACTTTTGCTAAGGCTCCTGTCCTCCATTTGATCATCTATTAACACAAACTCATCATGTAGGTAGATAGGTGGCTAACTTGCCTTCCCCTATCTCCCTTGTACTCAATATGCCATAAAGCTAAGCTTTCCAAGCCTTCCTTCCTCATAATGTCCAAGAAATTTCAGTTATCATTACCTGATCCTGAGTATAAGTGCTCTTTTTTGTTGCCATTTTCTTTAAGCTTTCCTAGTTGCTTACTCGTTCCATCCAAGGAATTCTCAGTATCCTTCTGTAGAACCACATTTCTGTTGGCTCCAGTTTTCTCCTCATCTGCAGGGAGATTGTCCAGCATTTACTGTGTTATGGAGTAGTTTCACAGTGGAGGCTTGTAGTTGTACTAAGTCGGTCCTAAAATAGGTTCGACGTACAAAATGTTAGGAACTTGATATAATAGGTAATGACGCAGAGAAATCTAGTTGTGGTTGCTGATACTTTAATATCCGACTAACGGTCTTCCGGCATCGGCTGACTGACCAACTCACTGAGCGACTTAGCGACTTCTTACTCTTACTACTCCTACTTATTATAGGTGGGAGAGTCTATTAACTATAGAATAGGTGTGTTCCACTATAACATACTGTCATATAAGAGGATGGATATCACACAGTAATCCAGAATATTCTTTTCAGTAGATGAGCAGTTCCACAGAGTGACATTTTGGGGATTTCTTGTAAACAGTGACTCTTTTCTTTTATGTGTCGTGTCCCTTCAGAATATAGGCGATCATGACCCTTCACATCTTCCTGTCCCTTATAGCTCTTAATAGATTTAGTCTTTTTGTTATTTCTCCCAAACCCTGTTCTACCATCCATTTATTCAAGCTCATCAAGTATGTTATATGCTGCTTTCCTCTGTACCTCTTTCGCTTAATCTGTCTTATGAGTATCAGATTTTCAAAGCCCTCCTTCCTCATTATGCGCCCCAGAAATTTCAATTGCCTCTTCCTGATGTTAAGTATAAGTTTTCTTTTTGTTCCCATTTTCTCCAAAATCTTATTGTTGTTCACATGTTTGGTCCATGGTATTCTCAGCTTCTGTTGGTTCAAGTCTCTTCTTCATCTTTGAGGAGATTATCCAATATTCACTGCCATACATGAGGACAGATATCATGTAACAGTTCTTTGTTTCTTGAGAAGTTTTTCTGTTTCTTAATATTCTGCTTAGCTTTAGGAATGCATCTTTGGCCATCCCAATACATCTTTAGATCTCAGTGTCATACTTTCTGTACTCTATTAGCACAATTCCCAGATATTTAAATTTTTGTACTTGTTTGTGGGATCTTATTTATGTGTTTGTCTATCTATTGTTGTTGCTTTGCTGTTGCTAGCAGCAGCAGTAACAGTCATAGTAGTAGAAGTAGTAGTCAGTCAGTTCCTATAAAATGGCATAGAAGAAAATGCCTTCATCTAAGGTATGTTAATGAAATAACAATTTTAGCAGATCCAAAAATCTGGTATGAAGAACTAGCTTCAAACAAGACTCAAACTCCCATACCTCATCAGGAACTCATTATTCATGGATGATACGTTAACAAATTAAACTACTGAAACTATTTGGATTAACAGTAGGCATGCTGAAATATTTGTGGGCATAGGGGACTCTGGATAGGGGCAGTACCTTTGATGTCTAGCACACTACACTTTGGGTGGACAGACATCACCAGTCCTCAACCATCTCCTAAATCTCTCACATGATAGCTCCAGATTGCCATGCACCAGTAAACCATTTCAGATGGTGGGCAAAACATTTGAGGAGGTGGTGTTAACATGGTACCACTGGGTGAAGGACCTCCTCGACACAGGTCACTGGCCAGGGTGGAAGGGTTCCTCAGATGAATTACAATGGTCATGTATTCATGACCAAGACAAGTCACCTAGTTGGAGGTTTTTGACTATAGTTTAACCTGGAGAGGGATGGGCTCCGTCAGGTTAAAGCACCAAAGACACACCACATGATCGAAAGACAAACTTGCCAACTGTTCTACTGAGTATTGGTGTTCTAAACCATTCTTTAAAGACTTGGTCTACAATTACAAGAATGCAGATGTGAAGAAAGACACAAAATTGGCAATGTTTAAATGGGGACTAGATGAAATAAGGTCTGGAAGAGAGGTCAAGGGTTCAAGTCTGCTGGCTGTTTGATTTATTGCTGGACTATTTATATTTTGGTCAGTTACATAAAATGGAATAGCTTCAAGAAGGGGTCGGACAGATAAGGATGATGTGGAGGAAAATCAAAGAAGAAAACACATTCTCCGCAAAACATACTAAATTGAAAACAATAGTCAATCTTATGCTAAAATCTCTTGTAGCAACTTCACCTCTTTCTAAGTCTACTCACAGCTTCTTCCTCCAACCTATCCACTCTGATCAGAAATGCCAAAACAATTTGGCATTGTTTCAGGTAGACATTTTTGTCTAATAACCTGCTGTAAATAAGTTCCAGCCATGAAAAGCAAATAAGAGACATGCTTCAACTTTATCTTTGATCTTAAATAGAGCAGATTAATCCCAGCATGAAGACAGTTAACACATAATGTAAGAATTTGGTGAAGTTGTACAATAGGCCCCTTGACCAGAAATAACCATTGTGAAAAAATCTTTTTTTCATTTTCCTATAGATTAAGTACTCCAGATAACAAATATCAAAAGAAAAACATTTTTTTTATAGAAGTTAATATCCAGGGTGGAGGTGTGGCAGTGTCTCAGTTTGAAACCAAAACAACATATGCTCATAACATGTGACTTCTTAAAAAAAATAAAATAAATAAATCATAAAAATTGAAATTCCTTATCTGGAGTGGGTTTTTTTTTTTTTTTTTTTTTTTTTTCAGGTAGTACTATAAATTAAGCAATCTAGATTATGAATTTAATAAAAAATCTACTTTTTTACATTTTAAGATTCACATGGTATGGACATATTTTGTTTTGGCTTCCATAAGCAAATCAATTTACAATGAATTTACATAGCAAAGCACCAACCCCCTACTTAACTTTTATAAAGTATAATTGATTTTTTTTTATTTTCATGTTCTGGAACACATTTATAATAATATGAAATATGAAATTCATAATATGAAATATGAAAACAAATTTGAATAAAGTGATTTCTGGTCACTGTGCCTATTGTAAAATTCTACCAAGAATTAAATTAATTTAATTTCTATCTATCCTGTTTTCCTCTGTTTTTTAATTACAGTAAAATCCCAGCTTAAGGACACATCACATTGAAATACAAATTCCCATTAATCAAAGTTAAACAACATCGAACCTGGTGATACAAGTCTTACTAATTAACCCATAGCTGGAGGGAGAAGAGGTGGATTCATACCTTTTTCAAGGTTATTTGCATGTAAGTGAATATAACAAACCTAGCTATAATTGGAACTTGTCTCTCCAATTAACAATTCTGAGCTATTATCTCTTATACCACCTGCACATCCAAGTATTCCCAAATGGGAACCCATCTAGGTACTGACCAAGTTTGATGTTGCTTAACTTCGGTGATTGTACAGTAATCAGTGTTTCAACGTGATGTGGCCGTAAGCCTAGAAGTAGAATAAACTATTAATTATGTAGCTTATTCCTCTGGTGGATGTACTGAAAATAAAAGATTTTCTATCATGCAATAAAGACATTCAGAATTAGAGATATAAAACATTTGGTATTGAGAAATCAGAGAGTTGAGTTCGAATTCCAATCGAATCCATTACATTCACTTATGTTCTAATACCCTTGGGAAAGGTATGAATCCTCTTCTTCTCCCCCAAATATGGGTAAATGGCAGGGTAGACTGGGTTCTGTAGCCTTGGATCGCAACTGGTCTACTGCAGAAAGAAATGGCAACCTACTGCGGGGAAAAAAATCTGCCTCGTCAGTTATGTATTGAAAAATAAATGATTGCCTAAGCATGTATCATGCATGGCACATAACTGAACTGGTATATTACACGCATATAGAATAAGAGATAAGCAATGCACAATAGAACAGTATATCTATTGCTTAAATCTAAATTCATAATATGTCCTGATAATAAGTGCAAACTGTTCAAGATGAAAATAGTTAAATAAATACTTATGTGGGGTTAGGAATGGTTACTGATTTTGAAAGTTAACAGATGTACAGACTTCTCTAAAAATGTTGTGTAATGCTGATCTTTCTAGGCAAAAAGAACCTGCACAACTTCCGAGGCAACATCAATTCTGGAAGAAGAATGACAAATGCCAAAAACAAATTCATCCTTTTTAGCTGATGAACAGGAATTGGAAATTAATAGTAAAGAGTTAACAAAATATCTTGTCATTTTTTAAAACATGGGTAAATTAATATTACTATGACTCTACATAAAGTGGGGTATCAATTTACTATTGTTATTAAGTATTAAACTAATCCATCAAGAATTACTTCATATTAATATAATAACTAGAATATAAAAATTTATTTGTGAAACCTTTTAATAACAGTAAAGACTTAACAACATATACTATATGTTATGTAGCCATAGATATCCTATGTACTCTATGAGCATTAGATATCCTACATTATGAGCATTAGATATCCTACATTATGAGCAGTAGATATCCTACATTATGAGCAGTAGATATCCTATGTACTCTATGAGTAGTAGATATCCTACGTACTCTATGAGTAGTAGATATCCTACGTACTCTATGAGTAGTAGATATCCTACGTACTCTATGAGCAGTAGATATCCTACGTACTCTATGAACAGTAGATATCCTACGTACTCTATGAACAGTAGATATCCTACGTACTCTATGAGCAGTAGATATCCTACGTACTCTATGAGCAGTAGATATCCTATGTACTCTATGAGAAATGTTGTATAGTCCTACCAATCGGAGTTAAAGTAATTCTTCTTCTGTGCTTATTCCTTGTTGTCCTAGTTCATGAAATTCACAATATCTACTGATATCTCTTCACCTTCTTGGATATTTCCTTATAGGATCCCCAAATTCTTGTTCCAATGTTAAGAATTTGGTTCATTTGGCTATGACCAATCTTTTCTTTGGTTGAATATTTCTCAATATTATTTCTTTAACTTCCTTAAATGTCAAGTTTTCAATTTCAGCCGGGTATGTCATTAACAAAATCTGCCTAACGGCATCGCATCCCACGGTAGCCAAAAATAAATGCGTGATTTCTTTCTGTCCTTCAGGTGTTTGATCATCTTGTAACTTTTTTATTCTGGTATGTGCCTCAAAGCAATTTATCCAAATCTTTACATTTTCAGGTTCTTCTGTGTTCAACAAAGCTTTGTCAGGGAAATTACTATGATTCTAGATAAAGTGGAAGATCAATTTCATTTTGTCTTTAAGTGGTGGAAGGAAACAGTTTAGCTGTTGATGATCCGATCAGACAGCAGGTATTACTGGGTTACAGGTATCAGTAGCACTCATAAAGGGACCTGACATAAGGCATGAGTAAACTAGTTTTTAATAATTTGTGTTTATGTTTATTGTCTTTAACAAAAAAGGTTTACTTAAGAACAGAATTACACATAAAAATCTGCTTCATCAGAAAGACTAAAAGAAGAGGTAAAGGAATTTGAGTAATCTATCCTCAGACTAGAAACAAATAAGAATGAAAAATACAAAAGATACAATTTCTATGACAATCTCTTAATTTATACACTGAATTGGTCTCAAAGAAAAAAATTACAGTGAGTAGGTTAGCACAAAGGCAAGATTTGGAAAATACCGTTCCCTATCTTTGGAGTTCTGAAAGACACTCCCCAAATTGGCATGATGCCACTGAAGTACTCTATCTTCAAGTGCAAACAGTGTAAAGTCTTTGAGTGCAGCTAGCAGACAAGCCTGACAGAAGGAGGAGTAGATGTTGGTGTCTAGCCACGTGGGGGTAAGTGACTGGTTGAGATTGATGAGGTCACAGAGAGAAGTGTGTATGACATAAAAGATCACAGGATTTGACAAGGGTAAAAAAAATACATAAATAAAGGTAAGAAATGTCAGAAACTGAAAAGATATCTTTAAAAATCCTGAAGGAAGATGTCAGCCATTCAACCAAGAACTGACTGGAAGTGAGAATGATGGAAAAAGAAAAATGAATGCAAAATTGAAGAAAGCTAAAGGAATAAAGGAAAAGAAAAGAAATCAGTCAATGAATGAAAATGATAGAAGAAAGAATTGAAAAAGCAAAAGCAAAATCATGCAAATGAAGAAAGTAATGAATGGAAAAAGGAAGTCAAGAAAGAAAAGAATGGAGAGAAAAAAAGAGCAAAAGAAGACAGGGGAGAAAGAATGGAAAGAAAAGAGTGATTAAAAGAAGGAAAGAAGACAGGTGAGATTAAAAGAAGGAAGGAAAGAAGAAAGGTGAGATTGAAAGAAAGAAGGAAAGTAAAAAAAGGTGAGATTAAAAGAAAGAAGGAAAGAAAGGCAAAATTAAAGAAGAAAGGAGAGCAAGAAAAGAAAGAAAGGTGAGATTAAAGAAAGGAAAGAAGTAAGGAAATAAAGAAAGAAGGTGAAAAAGAAAAGAAGGGAGAAGAAAAGAAAGAAAAAGGATGGGGAGAAGAAAGGAGAAAAGGAAAAAGGAAAGAAGAGAACAAAGAACTTAAGAGAAAAAAGTAGAGAAAAGAAAAAAGGGAAGTTGGAGGAAATAATGAAAAAACCAGAGCAAAGATTTTAGAAGATAAAAAAAATAGAAAAATAAGTAAAAAAAAGAAATAAAAGAAAGAATAAAAGAAAAATGCAAAAAATCAACAGAGGAAATTCTGAAAGAAGAATTTAAGATCATTGAAAAAAAATTTCATTTTTTTTTATTATTTCCTTGATTAAGCAATCCTCTTTTCATATCCCAAGGTCAAGGCTGCATTAAACTTAGCTTTTATCAAAACAAGTAAAGATTTTATATAAAAAACTTCCAATAAAAAATATTAAGATTCATTTATAAATATTGAAGACAGGTGTTTCTTTGGACATAGCTCAAATTATTTTATTGATAGTGACTTTTTACAGAATGACATATCCAAGAACACCAAAGTTGGTATATTCTGTTGGCTCTGTTGAGATGTGTTTCAGTCAGTTTGCCTTATAATCCTGAAATAGCCCTAAAATGAAAAACTGCAAAAAAAAAAAAAATGTTGCAAAATCCCAAGCTAAGATAGAAAGATTAGAATTATTTGTAACAAGGTCAAGACTGGAGTGTGACTTGCAAAAAGCTGATATAAGGTAGGCAAGAAGAAACAGTTGAGATCAATTTGATGGAACCCATTTGTGTGATGTGTTTATTATCCCTAAGATCAAAATTGTAAACTATGTGCATCAGCAAAAAACAGGGAAGTGTCTATGTATATAAACAAAAACCTCATTTCATTCATGGTACATAGGTCACTAGCTGTACAGAAAAAACAATGTAAATTTCGTACATTAAAAATTTAACAGTTATCTAAAAATAAATTGACACTTATCACCTAAGAAAATATATTATTATATGTATGTATACATGTATATAAAAAAAATCCTTGTGTTATGTTATATATAAATAGTGGATGGCTATTTGTTTTAGAGTACATCTATGTGCCAGGGCAACTAGCCAATCCTTGTTGCGGGTGCTTGCATTGGCCTATTTTGCGTTTGTTCAACATCCATATATATCTAGAGCTTGAACATCACTGAATGCTCCTTAATCTCAGCCTTATGCCACAACTAAGCTATATTTAGTAAATATATATATAAAGAATTATTTATTTTTTAATCCAACATATTTTTATTACTTCAAATGTTATTTTTAGTTTATTTTGTCTACTGGTACATTTCTTTAATAAGTTTTCTTGAGAGGGCAGGCAGGTAGACAAAATAAATACTAAATAAAATAAAACTGAGTATCTGCTCAAATATGGGTATCCACTAAAAGTAACCTTTTAATATAATATTATATATATATATATATATATATATATATATATATATATATATATAAAAAAAAGATGCTATATTTATGGTTATGTATGTGTGTGAATGTGTGTGTGATGACTTCATGGATATACTTTTTAATATACAATTTTATTTTCCTAAGGATTTCTTTCCTCATTAAATCACAATATATATATATATATATATATATATATATATATATATATATATATATATATATAGATAAAACTTAAAATAATATTAAAAAATATATGTCATATTCCCACTTTGATAGAATCTGTCAAGGGTAACAGGAAAAAATTATAACTTACATAACCCCCCACCTGACATACACATGCCAAACACTCTCTCCCTCTCTTCCATTTCAATTTATTCTGATGAATCCTTGGATTGGGGCAATTAAGGTTAAAAGAGGATTTTCCTTCAAAAGTGTTTTTAACTTTTTCATTCATTCCTCATGTTTTTTCCAACCCATCTCTTTCAATAAGTTTTTTTATCACATCTTCTCCCAACTTTATATTTTTGTTTTACTGTCTGGCAAGTGTTTTGTGTAGAATAAAAGACAATTGACAGAAAAATATATAGTAAAGCTTGCTTTTTTTAACAGTGAAATCAGTGATTAGAGGAATTTATAAAAACACTGAAAGATAATATTTACCAGGATACATAGCCATTTCACAGGAAACACCAGTGTTGAGTTTACCTCTAGTGCCATCAATTTTAAAATTTATGACCCACCTGAAGAGGGATGAGCCTCTCCAGGTCTACCTCCCCAAGTTAATTTATGCTTTGCTATGTATAAATCAATACTTTCCTGGCTTTCAACCCAGATATGTGGAGGGAACTAGTCAAGTTCTCAGCAGCACAGTAACCTATGACCACACCCAGTCATGGGACTGATAAGGATGTTGATGATGATGATTATGATCTCACCAAACCCATATATTAGAAACTGACATTTTGGTATAAACTGAGCAAATATCTATATTTATTAACCATATTCCTAGTAAGTATTTTTCTTGGAATTCTGATTACCATTATTCATAAGATTTGATATTTGAATCAACATGCTCATCTTGGTTGTTATGCTCATACTGTTTCAAACATTGTACTCTACAGCCTTCCTTAGTGTCTGTCTTTGTATTTGGTAACCTTCTTGGAATTCCAAATCAAATCCTTTATTCAATCCACAGCAGCAGATTGTTCTCATTCCTTAGGGGAGATAACTCATGTAAATTAATACTCACCAGCTATATTCACGTTTGTATTGCTTGCTTGTTTGTTGTTGTTCTTTTTTACTTCTTTTTCTCCTCCTTCTATGTGCCTTGTTCATTCAGGACATTGGTGATCATGGCTCTCCACAATTTCCTGTCCTTTGCAGCTTGTAATAAATTCTGTCTTTTCATTATCTGTCCTAATCCATGTTCTGCCAACTATTTACACAAACTTGTTAGATAGGTTATGGGGTGCTTTTTTCTGCCTCCCTTGCCTTCAATACGCCCTATCAGTGTCAAATTTTCTAAGCTCTTTTTCCTTCTTATGTGCCCCAGAAATATCAACTCTTTCTTTCTGATGTTAATGGCTTTTGTTTATCCAGGTCAACTGCTGATATACTGACAATAATTGTGGAAAGAGTCTATCAAGCTCTAGGTAAGAATGGTGAAGCCGTGGCTGTAGCTTTGGACATCTTGAAAGCTTTTGACAAGTTCTGGCATTCAGGTCTTCTCCGAAAGTTGGAAGTTTTGAACTGATCTAGTCTTTCTTATCAAATCATGAAAGGAAAGTTATCCTGAATGGACACTCTTCTACATCCTTTTGTAATAATACAGGTGTCATACAGGGCTCTATCCTTGGCCTTACTTTATTTTTAAGTTTCATTAATGACCTTCTTAATGGTATCAGCTCTCAACTTGGTATCTATGTTGATGATACAACCATTTACTCCTGTCTTTACAGTAAGTCTGTTCAACTTGTTATGGTCAAATTGGCGGGTGATATCAAAAACGATCTTCAATCTGTTGTTAACTGGAGCAAAGAATCACTCATTAATTCTAATGCCTCCAAAACTAAACTGCTCTCTATTAATCATCTGAGAAATCCCTTTCTGCCTTCCATCAGAATGGCTGATGCTAACCTCCAGGAGAATAACTTGTTGTTCCTTCTCAAGCTAACATTTTTGACTGACATGAAGACTATATTGAATCCATTGCTAGGTCAGCTGCTAAGAAAGTTGGTTCACTGTATCATGCTAGCCAATTTTTCTCTCCAGAATCTATCTTAGATATCTATAGGTCTACCATTTATCCATGCTTAGAATATGGTCTGTTGCTCCTACTATATACTTAAAGATTCTTGATAAATTCTAAAGAAAGAATCAGCAACATTATTGGTTCTGACCTGGCATCTGGGCTTCAGTCACTTTCCCACTGGGATAAAGTTGCTTTCCTGTGACTTTTCCCTAAATACTTTCATGGTAATTGTTTGGATGAGCTCTTCACTATGGTACATAGACTTTATGAATTTAAGTGCATAACTAGATTGGCAACAAGATCTCATCAATTTACAGTTGAATTAGTGAGATGTAACCACAACTTGTATGCTAACAGTTTCTTCTATCACATTACTGGCTCCATACTTTCCAGCCAACTTTAAATGCAATGTCAATCGCTATCTACTGTCCTCCTGATTACACTTCTTTTGTTCTTGCTTCTTTGTAATGTTTCTGTTTTCTAATTCTTCCATAACCAGTAATCCCTTGTGTCTTAGTGGCTTTACTGCCTTGATTGGAGTGAATTCAATTCAAAACAAAAATATGCACTTTTAAATGTACACAACTGTATGTGTATGTAAAGTTACTTATATGCCAACTGGAATACAGCAATAAAAAAACTGAGAAGACAAACCTTGTCGGTAGAAATTCAATAAAACATTTTTGAATGTATAGGGTGAGATGGAATTAAAATAACACTGACATCTCATTTTAACAGATATATTTACCAAAATTACACAAAAATATCTTGAAAATACTAAAGAGTAAATTTATTCAATAAAATCACCATTAGCTTCAACCATAGCATCAGGATAACTTTGCAATCTCCTGCATCTCTTCTACATTGAACTCACTAATGTTGCTGTCATATGATGGTATTTTAATGGTTGGAATATGATTTGATGATTCTTTGTAATATAAGGTTTTGGTATTTTTGATTCTAGATTTTTAAGTTTTCCTCACCTCCCATGAGAATTTTTGTGGAATTTCATTATATATAGGTAAGGAAAGCTGACTCAACATCCATGTGTCTTTTGAAGCGAACAGGTTACAGACAACTGGAGTAAACAAATATATTTTTCCCTATATTTTCAGTTTATCATCAGTTATCACATGAAATATAGTCAAGAGTTATTGTGAACTTTACAATCCTTTCCATGGTAATATAATATGTGCTTCACCAAGCTCCATACAGTTTTGAATTCACAGTTGTCCTTCTCCTAGATGGGTCGGCAACCATGGCTAGAGAGCCCAGCAAACCCTGCTACTTGACTTATTGCTGAGGGGAGAAGAGATGGATTTATACCTTTTCCAAGGGTATTTGCACAAAAAGAATGTAATGAACTCGACTGGAAGTTTATCTGATCTGAATTTAACTATCTTTTTCACTGAAGTCTTCTAAGATTGAAGTGTAGTATCTGTTCATTCATTCCAAATTAGAGAAGAAAACCTACTAATTTGAATGTTATTTAACTGTATAAATATTTGCAAACTAGATGCTAAATTTTAAATGTGAATATAAAATTTCTGATAAAAATGACTGAAGATTTTCTATTAATAAAGCTTAACACTTTGGAAAAACAAGGATATTTTTTCACCCATAAAAACAAAACATGCACATTTCTGGCTGTATGAGAATAACTATGCATATGCACTGATCATGGCTGACATATCCCATTACCAAATGCAAATAAAAAACCTGGTGTCAATGTGTGTTTCTACACAGTTAATAGACATTTACTTGAAGCTTTGATGCCAAACAAAAATAAAAGATAAAAATGGTAGAAAAACTTGCTTCATATCTTTGCACTCCAAAACTTTAGATAATCTCAAAGGAAGCCCCATCTGATGTTGTCTAACAGACATAAAAAAAAAAATTGGGGAAAATTTTTATTATAAGCAAAGATCTAGTGTGCAGATCAAAGTGGGAAGGATTCAATATTGGCAAGGAGAGACCAAAGTGAAGAGAAGGAGGCAGTGGTAAGGAGAAGGAGTAGGCAGTAGGCATAGGTGAAGAGAAACCAGAGTGAGGAGGAGTAGGCATAGGTGAAGAGAAACCAGAGTGAGGAGGAGTAGGCATAGGTGAAGAGAAACCAGAATGAGGAGGAGTAGGCATAGGTGAAGAGAAACCAGAGTGAGGAGGAGTAGGCATAGGTGAAGAGAAAGGAGTAGGAGTAGGCATAGGTGAAGAGAAACTAGAGGGAGGAGTAGGCATAAGTGAAGAGAGACTAGGCAAAAGTGAAAAACTAGTGAAGGAGGAGGTAATGACAAGAAAAAAGAATAACCAGAGGTGAAATTTAATGAGGGTGATGAGGAGGAGGCAGTGACAAGGAGAAAAAGTAAGTAGAAGCAAGGAGAAACCAGGGAGATGAGAGTTAGAGTAGGCAGAGGTAAAGAAAAACCAGAGAAGGAGGCATTATCAGAGGAGAACAAGTAAGCAGAGGGAAAGAGAGACTAAAGGGAGGAGGAGGAGGTGAAGAGAGATCAGAGTGAGGAAAAGGAGGAGGCAGCAGTGAGGAGAAATCAAGTGGAGTAGAATGAGTAAGCAGAGATAAAGAAAGACCAGAATGTAAAAAAAAGGCAGTGGCAATGTGTAATCAGGATGATGAGAAGAAATAATTAGGGTGAGTAGAAGAAATAGGTAGACAATAAGAGAGCCTGAAAAGGATGAAGGTGGCAAGGAGAAATTGGGGTGAGTAGAAAGTGCAGGTAAAGGAAAGGAGAAGGCAGAGTAAGAAGCGGAAGTAGTCAGTGGCAAAAAGTGACCAAAGTGAGGAGTGGGAGGCAGCAACAAGGGAAAATTGGTGCAAGGAAGAGGAGTAGGCAGAGGTAAAGGGAGAATGCAATGAGCAAAAGGGAATTGCTGGCAAGGAGAAGACAGGGTGAGAAGAGTAGGGTGACAAGGAGAAATCAGCTAAGATGTAAACAGTAGCAAAAGAGAGACCAGAGGAAAAGACAGTTGTATGGAGAAGGAATAGGAAGTAGAGACAAAAGGTAGTAGAAACAGGAAGTGACAAAGAGTAATCAGTGTGAGGAGAAGGAGTAGGAGAAGAAAGAAAGGAGAAAGCAGAGTAAAGAGCAGGAGGTGATGACAAATAGAAATGAGTTTGTGGAGCAGGAGTTCTCAGTTGCATGAAAATACGAGAGGAGGCATTGGCAAAGAGAAAAAGTTAAGAGATCGGAGTGAATGTTTACCAAATGTTTGAGAAAGCATTTTGAGGCCTTCAGTAGCAGAATTACTGCAAAATTTGATACAGACATATTGCTTGAATTTTTTAGGGATTATAAAGATCACAGAACTGTTTATGAAAGTTTGCATAATTTGAAAATGAGTCTTTTTCTTCTGTGTGTCATGTCCCTTCAGGACGTTGGTCATCATGGCTCTCCACAACTTCCTGTCCTTTGAACCTCTTCAATACATTTTGTCTTTTTATCTCTCCTAAACCTTGTTCTGCAACCCATTTATTCAAGCTTGCTAGGTGGCTTATGCATTGTTTTACTTTATCTCAATTTTTTTTGTGAGTATCAAATTTTCCAAGCTCTCTTTCCTCATCATGTGCCTTAGAAGTTTCAACTGGCTCTTTTTAATTCAAAGTATAAGTTTCCTTTTTGCTTCCATTTTCTCTAAAACTTTGTTGTTGCTCACGTGGTCAGTTAATGGTATTCTCATCATCCTTCTGTACAACCACATTTATGTTGCATCAAGTCTCTTCACAAATATTATGTAATGATTCAATACTATTTTCTTTGTGTTTAACAAAATTTTCCTATTTCTTAATACTTTACTGAGATTTTGAAAAGCATCTTCATCACAGTTCAATGAACATAATACACCCTGTTAAAAATAAAAATCGGACGTCTATTTCAAATACAAGTACCCATTATAATAACATTTGTAATGTCAGAATCAAAATAAATACATTAATTCTTTATCATTATATAAAATGATAAAAGAGACAGAGAACATATAGATATAAAAATCTAAGTTCAAGATCAAATATATAATGCTTGGGCATATGTTCCTGGGAAAGTAGTGAATATTTATGATTCACAGTATTTTTTTTTCTTTTTTGTCTCCGACCAGAGAAGGAAATTGTAAAAATGAATTGCTTACAGGCTACAAGAAGCCAAATATAATTCCAAGAACTGAATGAGATTATCTGAAAATGCTGGCAGGTCATTTCAGGATATGAGAGTAATATAAAAACAGAAAAATATTTCTCTAAGGTGAATAGACTGTACATCATCCATCTTGGACTAACATGTAAATTACATTATTTCAGTTGATATCTGAGCTCATTTGTGTATGCATGCATAAATGTGTGTTGAGTGTTCGCAGTGCAAATATAATACATGAAGACAGGTTACATAAAACACTGTTGAAATGTAATATCAATTTTCCTACATAGCAGTGAATCTTCCTCACAGACGAAGAGGAATCTTGAAGGAATAGAGATGTGGTTCTACAAAAAGATGCTGAGAATACCATGGACATAACATATGAGCAATGAGGAAGTCTTAAGGAAAATAGAAACAAAAAGGAGACTTGTATTTAGAATCAGAAACAGACAGTTAAATTTTTTGGATACACAATGAGGATGAGGCTTGGAAAGTTTGACACTCACAAGACATATTAAAGACAAGAGGAACAGAGGGAAACAGCAGATAACCTACCTAATGAGTTTGTGTAAATGAATAACAAAATAAGGATTGGTAAGGATAGTAAGACAAAAATTACTTATATCTACAAAGGATAGGAAGTTGTGGCAGGCCTTGATCATCCATGTCCTGAAGGACAGAGGGAAACAGTAAGTAAACTTAACGAGCTGGCATAAATGGATAGCAGAACAGGGACTGAGTAGGATAGTAAAGAAACAAACATCACTTACAACTACAAAAGATAGGAAGTTGTGGAGATCCATAATCACCTGTGTCTTGACGGGACAGAGGGAAACAATAACCTATCTAACAAGCTTGGGTACATGGATTGCAGAAAGAGTGGGAAAGCTAGTAAGTAGACAAAAATTATGTAGAACTACAAAGGATAGGAAGTTGTGGAGAGTCAAGATGGCCCAGGTCCTGAAAAGACATGGCACATCTCTTGAGACATGATACATGTCTTTTTCAGAAGCTGGGCAACATTTGAAATAATCAAATGTCTTCCTTCATGCTGCTTATAAAAAAATAGATACATTTTGATTGGATGTCTCATCATGGGAGAGTGGTGAATAGTCTAGTCTTTAGTTCCACCAGTTCTGACCTTCACAGCTAGGACTTGCCATGCTACATGTACATGTATTTTCTCTGTATTACATTTGCAAGAATGAAGTTTTATTCAGATAGTTTTTTCTTGAGAATTGTTATGCTGTGGAACATACATCTACATGGATGTTTCCTTGAAAATCTTCAAGGGTCAATCATTATCTATCCTCCTTATCCTCATAATTTTCATTTCTTTTTACCTCTTATATTCAATAACACTATAATTGAACCTTTTATTGGGTGAACCTAAGTATTCAAAAAACTAAGATGGTAACTGCTGAAGTGAGTTCAGTCTTCACTGAGTGCTTTACATGTGCCATCCTATGTAGAGATTAATGAATATAAATTAGAGTGCCTTGCCATTGTGTAATAGTGAACAATCTCGTCTCATTCATGATACATTAGGTGCCAAATGACAGCACTTTTACCTTTGAGAAAAGCAGACAAAAACGTTTTTAAAGGAAACTCTTGAGATAACAAATTCAAACAAAAGAAATTTTCCATCAGCTTCTCAGCAACATTTGATATATTTTCTGTACCAACGGTGCTTGATATGTTAAAAGTGAATCTGACAAAACAAAATTAACCAGCAATGATTCTTGTACTGAAAATTGATTTAAATGGGAATACTGTCAACTTTTTGATTTTCTTTTTGCAGTAAATTTACTGACATGTCTTGACATTGAAGAGACACAAAATTCCAAGATACATCATTTGTCCAAACAAATGGTGGAAAAATACATTCTCTATAATTAAGTTTAAGTCTGTAAGTAAGCAAGGTGATGTTTGGTTTGAAAGATACAGGGTAAATTGTCAAGGTTTATTTTAGGAAGAAACAGTGCCTTTGATGCCAAAAAATAAAAAGTAACATGAACTTTAGAAGATTCCTTTAACTAATTCTTCAGGACTCATTTCTCATAATCTAAACAAATGATCTAACATCAAATTTATTGGGAATCCTCTCCTTAATGAGACTAAGAACAATTCACCAACCTCTTTTTTATATATATATATATATATATATATATATATATATATATATATATATATATAAAATGAACTAAGTTTATATATATAAACATAGTTTATGCCTGCTGATGACTATACAGATGAAATTTTGAGTAGCATCAGTTGATAAATAACAATATAATTCTTTTAATACATATCTTAGATGTATCATTTTACATCAAGCACTGTGTTTTTACTCCCACCATACTATATTATGTTTCTCACATATATATAATATAGTATTTTCTGTGTGTGTATTATATATATATATATATATATATATATATGTGTGTGTGTGTGTGTGTGTGTGAGGTGATTGAAAAGTAACTCCCCACCTTAAAATATTTATAATTCATTTATTAACTATAATTTCTACAAGAAATGGATCTGAGAGGAAAGAGTTTAGCATGAGGTTTTATTTAAAAATTCGATATGGCACCAGATTTTGATAAATGCTTCTCAAGCCAACCAGGAATTGTGTCAACTGATTTCACCAAGAACTCTTCTAATATGGAAGACATATCTTCTTGTATTTGCCCTTCAAGTTCTTCTAAAATCTTGGTTTGGCATAGTAGACTTTCTCCTTCAACCAATCCCCAAAATAAAAGTCACAGGGTGTTAAGTCAGGAGTACTGCCTGGAAAAATTCATAACTCTTTATCATGTTTTGCCTTCTTCGGCTACAGTTAGTCATAATATGCAACACACATCAAAGATATTAAAAACCTAGCAATATCTGTGCTTGAAGACTCTTTTAAGTAAGGAAATTGCACATAGCTAATCCCTCTCTCTGAACTTCAAATGCATTTGTTCAAAAAGAAGTACTGGTCTACATCATTGGAATCAAACAAGCCATAGGTATTATAACAGTTTTCCTTAGCCTAGAGAGATATTTTATTGAAGACTGTGTGTCTCTTATTTTTCCTCAATATGAGTAGATAGGCAAACCTATCACCCAGTTCACACACCTCCTCGCTCTTTTGAACAGTAGTAGAGGTTTATCCCTTGTTTCCTGTTTAGGATTGGGTTTCCAGTTCATTCTAAAGTAGTTTTCATTCTCTGAGTAGCCCCTTGCATTTTAGTGGCATTATTACCTTGCTAAGGTTGAACAAATTAATATATATATATATATATATATATATATATAAAAAGAGAAAAATGTAATCAGTGCATAATTAGTTCACTAAGAAATTTGAGTATTGGATGTAAAACATTGAATTGAGTGTATAATAACAGTGCTATAATTTATATTAATAATAAATATACATTATTTTTCCTCACCAGTAACACAAATTGCAAAAAGTTTAATGTGGGTTTAATTGATGTTACCCTTTGTGTAGAATGTAGAATTCAAAATGGCACTAGAAAACGGGAGTTTAGCCTTGTTCCAAAGTGTTAGCAGGTTTTTTCCAGCTTAAAATACTGGAAATAACAGTTGACAAGTGTTTATTTATAGCAATCCTCTCAAGGCAACAGAATGCACCTAGAACAGTAAAGGGAGAGAATTCTATGGTGACAATTTTCACCTCCAGCAAGATAAAGGATAAACTCAGAGTTGTGCTACCAGTGAAAAAAAAAATATATTTATTAATATATATATATATATATATATATATATATATATATATATATATATATATATATATATAAGTTTCATTAAAGACAACTCACAAGGTACTGCATTTAAGTTTTTATTTAATTTTTCTTGTGTACCTTGGCAGCCATCTTTAATGAAAGTTGCATAAAAGAGGGATTGCTGCACATATACACAATCATATAGGAGTAGATATGTTTGCTTAACATCCAGTTCATATTCCGCACCAAGTTTTTGAACAAGAATAGAGGTTTATTCCTTGTTTCCTGTTTAGCATTGGGTTTCTAGTTCCTTCAACTCTGTACTTCTGACATCTCTGCCTGAAATTTGAAATTTTAATCAGTAATTATGGTTTTTTCAGCTCCCAATAGTAGATAGGTTTGCCTATCATTCGGTTCAAACTCCTCTTCCATCTTGGGAACAGGAGTAGAGATTCATCCTTTGTTTTCTGAACTCCTGAAATTGTATTTGCTAATTTAATGGTGATCTCTTCAAGTCTAGAATTAGCTATCTTTCCTGTTACCTTGTTGCCCTTTCTTATGCTAATACAACTCTATGCAGTAACCCTCCACCTGGAGTGGCCCTTGAGCCTGGCATTGAGTGAACATTAGTTTTATATATATATATATATATATATATATATATATATATATGAGAAACAAGTTCAAATCTCAGCATGAATCATGGATGATTTGTTTGTCAGGAAGATGATTCTTGATAATATTGGATTGGGAAGATAATCACAGCATACAGCACCTTTCGAAAGTGGCTGAGAATGGCACTACAAGTTGATCAAATCCTTGTGAGTGAAATTAAGTAGATGAAACTGTTCAGAAGCTGATGGTAGTCACCATAACCAAGGGTTTGTATGTAATGACATAATTCAAACTGCTGATCATGCCAGATTATGTACTCCCTCTCACAATCTGTAACTAATGTCTTCTCAGGATAGTTGCACATTGGCTCTGTAGGTGTTGAAGTGTTTTGAAGCTTAAGTTTTTCAAACATTTTCATACCACCTTGTTTGTATTTATGTCTCTCTGTATATATTAAAGTGAAAGTGAAAGTGACAGATTTATTTGTAGACAATTGTTTCTTATGTATATATTTAATGTAAAAGTTTTATTTATAAAAATGTATCAGCACATACCCTAACAGAGGTAGATACATGATTACAACAAGATCAACTTAATAATTCTGTTGAAACTTGATATCTTTATTAAGATATTCTATTCAATTACAAAGCATTGTCTGTGAAGCACAGTGTTATCATTAGTGGAGACATGCCATCCCCTGGGTATAGCTTTTATCACTCATGCTTTTTCACTTATTCCTACTTTTCCCACAAATAAAACAATGAAATTAACTTCTCTGTGATGAATTCCAATTTAGTATTATCATCTCTGCTTTCATTGACACTATAGTGGCATTTGTAGACGATAATAATTGAAATATTAGACAAAACAGATAATGGAAATCTGGAATTCTTGCAGAGGGAGTGGATTTAAAGTGAACATATATATGGCAGATACACAGGATTAGAATTAAAATTGTGGTCTGTCTGATGGAGAGGAGAAGGAAAGAACGAAGGTGAAGAATATTTTGCTTGATATATATATATATATATATATATATATATATATATTATCACCATACATCAAGTAGATAGCACCATTAAAGTAATAAGGTTGAAGAGAGGCAATTATACAAGTCTGGTCATGTGATTTTTTTAGGCTGCTCATCAGCTGAGCACTGAATTTCTGAATTGGATCAGTAATTGCTATTCATCTGTTGTCGAGTTCATAACCCAGGGTCAATTTAACAGCTGCAAAATAACAAGTTGTGATTGGCTGTTGACATCCACAGATATACCTTGAGGAATATAGACACTTTGCAGGTAAATTGGATTAAGAATGAGACCCAAGCCATAGTATTAATTTGAAGCACAATTATTGCTATATTGTTCAGATATTAAGATTGGTACATTATTTAGATTCTACTCAATAGTGTTTTTTAACTAGTGAAAATGAACAAGTAATATCAGAAATGATGACTATATTGAGTAATAAAAAGTATATAATGATCCTTTTTGTTAATTTCAAAAGGTTAAAAATAAAATATGAAGTTGGATGTCCTTGGTAAAATATAAAGTTAGATGATCCTGATTCATAAATATATATATATATATATATATATATGAAATAGGATTAAATACAGATCAAATATGGCCCGGAATCTGATAGAATGATAAAATAAATAACAAATAGGAAATATTTATCGATCTAACATCTTTCACTTGCATAAAAGCTTCATCAGAGAATCAGATATGAGGAAAAAGAAGATTCTGGTATTTTTATTTTTCTGTTGTTTGATTTTTATTGGTTAATCAGGTTTCAAATGAATTAACTTCTTAAACAAATGCTAGTATAAATTATGGTGTTCTGACTTCCAAATATATATATATATATATATATTTTGATCAATTTCACCCCAAACAAAGCAGTAAAGCCATTGACACACAAGACATTACTTGGTGTGGAAGAATTATAAAACAGAAACTTTACTAAGGAGTAAGAACAAAAGAGAGTAATCAAGAGTACAGTGGAAAGTGATTGACATGGCATGTAAAGTTGGCTAGAAAGCGTAGAGCCAAAAGAGTGTTCTATAATCAAGAAGTGCAAGAAAAGAAACTGTTAGCATAGAACTTATGGTTATATCTAACCAACTCAACTGTATATTGGTGAGCCCTCATCACCAGTCTAGTATTGTGCTTAAATTCATAAAATCTAGGTACCCTGGTGAAGGGATCATACAAACAGTTGCCATGGAAATATTTATAGAAAAGGCAGAGGGAGGCAACTTTATGGCAGTGGGAAAATGACTGAAGCCAAGATGACAGATCAGGACCAATAATACTGCTGATTCTTCTTTGGATTTTATCAAGGATCTCTAAATATATGGCCAGAATACCAGACCATATATAGCAGCAATATTCTAAGCATTGGCAAATGGTAGGCTTATAGATATGTAAGATAGATTCAGGAGAGAAATATTTGTCTAGCATGACACAGTGAGCCAACTTTCTTAGTAGCTGACCTAGCAATTGATTCAATATAGTCTTTCCACCTCATGTCAGCCAAGAATGTTAGATTGAGAAGCTATATATATATATATATATATATATATATATATATATATATATATATATATATATACACGCACACGCGAATGTAACAGCAAAATTGTTCAAATCACGTAACAGCATGGGATAATTGTTCATCTCACAAAATGTTTAATATCTAGAAAAACATTTGTATAATTGAGTTTCTTTTTTCCAGGTTTTCCGATAAGACATTTAGCCATCTTGACACCATTTGTTGTAAGAATCACTGAAAAATCCTTTGAGTTATTCAGCTAGAAAGTGAACAGATTAAAATCATTTTGTGTCAGCCCCACTGTCTTCCCAAATAGGCAATGGTGAGAGGAAAAAGATCATTCAGGCCTTCAGTAATGGTACCAACATTCATACTCTGGCTTCCATCTTCAAAGTCCATTCAACAACCAACAAGAGAACAGTGAATAGGTTTTAAAAAAAGGGAACATTAGAGAGGAAAACTGGATCAGGAGGTCACAACAGGAAGTGAGATCATCATTTCAACTTAGGGCTAATAATATCAATTAGAAAAGATTCAACTCAATCCATACGACATTTGACACTTAGAGGAGTTTCAGTTATGACAGTCCAAAGAGTAGTGAAAAAAAGACTTGAAAATGAAATCATAAGGTGCCTTGTTACTCCAGGACAAAAAGATAGGTTAGAGAAGGTGAAGATCATCTTGAATAAGTTGAAAAATGATTCTGGAATAATATATATATATATATATATATATATTTGAACTTTATTTCAATCCTTCATGAGATTCTAATCCTTAGCTATGATTAATTAATGATGGACATGTCATTTTCATTTATGATTGATTTCATCACATTTCTTCTGCATAAGCTTGGAGAGTAATTATACATTCTTATTGCTCAAAATAGAGTCCAATAGTGTTAAAAAAAAACCTCAAAAGAATTCCAGTAAGATAACTTTAATCATTTCTAAGATACAGCGATTCAAAAGCTTAATCTAAGAAATGGACAATTTTGTTGCTGTTACACAGGT
This sequence comes from Acanthosepion pharaonis, assembly GCA_903632075.3. NCBI lineage: Eukaryota > Metazoa > Mollusca > Cephalopoda > Sepiida > Sepiidae > Acanthosepion > Acanthosepion pharaonis. Next base: position 145,258 of record CAHIKZ030001369.1, on the reverse strand, counting down.
ATATATATATATATATATATATATATATATATATATATATATATATATATATGCACACACACATGCACAATTAAGTAAAAACACCACTTACACTCTAAAAAAAATCTGTTAACAAACTCATAACATCTAACAATGCTAATGTAGGAACCTTGAAAATCAATAAAATTATTGGAGATTGCCAACCAGGATATCTATTTGGAAATGTTAAAATACACAAACCCATTATGACCTATCATTTCACAGATACCAGCACCTATATACCAATTGTCAAAATTCCTCAATGACATTATTACTCCATATCGATCTACCAATTATAGCATCAAATGAAATCATGAATTTCTTCACATCCTTAAAGCTACAAAGCCAAACCAAGACATTCTACCATCACTTGATGTAGAAAATTCATTATCAAATGTCCCTGTTGATGAAACCATTAATATAATCCTTAACTGTACATAAAAATAATTCAATTCCACTTCCATCCATCAAACCCAATATTCTCAAAAAATTGTTGCATCATTGCACAACTGAAGTCCCCTTCTATAACCATAATGACAAAATTTACACTTAAACTAATGGAGAAATCCTCTCAGTCCATGCTTCCCTAATTATTACATGTCCCATGTAGAAACCAAGGTTTTTAAAAAAGTTACTAAACCAAAAATATATGTCTGCTACATAGATGATATTTTTTATTGTAGCTGAGAATAAAAATGAAATTGATTATCTATATTTGAAAAAAATTCCATTTACAAATTTACTTATGAACTTAACCAAAAGAATATACTCCCATTCTTGGATGTTTTTGTAGTGTCCAGTAATAATACATTCACTACTCTGTTATATAAAAAAGCCACAAGTAAAAACTCTTGCCATCTTAATTTTAGTAGTCAATGTCCTCTCAGATATAAAATAGGTGTTATTAAAAATTTCCTTATGAGAATGCACGAGAATTCACCTTCTCATCCACTTTTCTTTAAAGAACTTAATAACACAGAAGAAATGCTTGATAATAACAGTTTTCCAAACCATTTTATAGATTACCATATTAGATTTTTTCTTTCTAAGGTAACCAATAGCAACAACGAACACACAGAAAATAACATTAATATTTTCTACAAAAATCAAATGCGTAGTAACTATAAGCAAGACAAATCTTCACTTAGAAACATCATAAAGAAATACACAACTCTAGTTAACAAAAACAAGAAAATTAAATTAATTATTTCTTATAAAAATTAGACCCTCATTGTCAAAAAAAAAAAAAAATTCACCTGCAAGATCTAAATTACAGAGAACCGATATTATTTATGAATTCATATTCCCATTAAGGAACTATGTTCCTGACCAAATTCATAAATAATGTGCTGACTTTGTTTGGGAAATAAAACATTCCTATAAATCTAGATACATGTATAAAACAATCCATATATTCAATTAAAAGTAAAATAAAATTCATGCTTGATAATGGCTGAAAGTATAGCCAAAACTGTTTGGATATATAAAACATTCAGACAATTTTTATATAATTTATGTACTTTTTTTTTTAAGAAAAAAATTATCTGAACACATGAAAAAATTTTACTTTGTCAGTCATTATTAATAAAACTTGTATATATTTATATATTCAAATAACAAACTCCTTGAAAAATGGATACTTCCAAAAAACTTTGAAATCAGGAAAATAAGATATGAACAATTACAGTTAAGTAATTTTTCTGTATATAAAAATAATATTGTTAAAGCTTCTTTTTTTTTATCTAACTCATTGGTGTTGACAAGACCGGTCTGGGCAAAATGGCCATATATCATATGGGGTGTTGAATTTTATCTACATGTAATTCATATAAACTCTATAATAAATATATTGAGCTCTTTATGGGCACTTCGAGGCGGTGTAATGGTTAGCAAGCTTGTCTCACTAGAACAATTACCACTGAGTAGTGAGATCGATTCTCACTGGGTGCCCCCTACTTTCGGCCTTGTGCCACATCTAAGCTATGCTTGGAAAATCATTATATTGTGGATCGGTTTTAAGATTTCATATTACTAGGATTCAATTGGATTACTACCATGGATTCCTACCTGTGTGTGTATATATATATATATATATATATATATATATATTTTATGAAATGGATTAAGTCCAAAAATTATTTTAATATATTTATTGTTTATGCATTATTTTTACAGATACAAATATTTAAGTAAATGCTCTGTTTATAATAAACAGTACCAACCTGAATGTCCAAGAAATTTCACAGAAAATATGTGTTCTCTGACAGGAATCGAACCTGTATCCTACATGGAACTGTCACATAGCCTGACATGCTAGACTATTTAGCTACAGAGGAAGCATCTGGTTAGCAAAATTGAATTACTGCTAACCTGATATTGAGCACTTTTTTACCCATAAATATAGCATACCTTAAAACTATATTTTTATCATATATATATATATATATATATATATATATATATATATATATATATATATATTTTTTTTTTTCTATACTATATTATTTTTCTTTCCAATAAAATTATATAGCTTGCCTTATACCTAAAATATTTATGTATTTTCTACAAATGTCAAAGGTATACGAAAATACAACAAAATCTATTTCACAAAAAAACATCAGCATCTCACATTTGAATTTAAACTGATAAGTAGTTGGTGTTTGACAACACATGTTCATATGCCAATTTTCAAAACAGAAAGGCTATGCCTGGTGAAACACAATCTTGCAGCATTCACTTCCATTTCCCTACCCCCATTTAACTTAGAGCTATAGTAAAATATGCATAATAAATATAAGCAAAAGTAAATTTTGGACCGTATGCCTCATCATACCTCTATTCTAATGTTCAAACCATTGAACTCTTACCTTGTTTGCATAAACAGCAATAAGCCATTTTTGACCTTTTATGTCCAGTTGTTAATAATTTTCTCTGATGTATCAATATTAAAACCAAAACAAGATAATTGCTTAAGGGTCAGCTGAAAAATGGTACTTATGCTTGTCAAGAAGAATCATGGGGGTTTATCAAGTGAATGGAGTGAAAGTAATGGTGGAAGCAGGAAGGGAAGAGACACTTGTCTGTACAGTCTATAATTTGACCACCACAAAACACCAACTTTAGCTCCAAATTATACCAAATATACAAAACAAATCATTTTAAGCCACCATAATGGCATATACAAAATGTCAGATTTATAGACATTGATCCAACAAAAATGTTTTTAAGTGATAAATTATTTCATAACTACAAAGTGTCATGTTTCCAGACACTTTGATCCAACAAAGATGTTTTTAGGTATGAAAGCTTTTCATGCCACAACTACAAATCATGAAAGTGAAATGACCAGTGTAAATTGTGTATTTTTCTTTTTTTTTCTTTTGCAAATCTTGTGTTCTAGATTTATTCCACAGACTTTTTTACATTTAAAACATTAAGAATTATTGAACCTACTTTTTAGTGATTATCACATTACAGTAAAACATTTCTGATGTGAATGCCGGTCACTGGGTCCTTATGAGTTTAGCCAAATGGAATAACTTATGAGATGTTTTTTTTTTTAATTTTGCTTTATTTATCTGCTATAAAATAAAAAGGTTCAGAACTTTTCCATGACACACAAAGAATGCAACATTTTCTTTGAACAACTCATAACTATTTAAGTCTGTCAATAATTTTGCATCTGAATGATGGACAAAACATTTATTTTTCTACAAAAATCTTTATCTTTCAATATACCCTATCCACCATCATATAACATGTATCAGCTTTTTGCAAATAATATTTTGAAAAACCTAATAATAATCAACTAATGATTTATTGTGGTAATAAAATAAGCACATTCCATCTCCCCTCTCCACTACAATAAAATAAACACTTTTCAATGCTAAAGCTAAATTAGTTAAATAAAGCTTCATAAGCTTCTACTTAGAGTTGTTGCTATATTACATTCATCAACATTTACTTATATATATATATTTTTTTTTTTTCTTACAATTGGAATTAATTTCCTTGTGTTTACAGAGTTCAAAGACTAACATACCAAGAAACAATGTGGTGGATGATTTTGTAGGCAGTTAAATCACTTTATATAGCAAAATAATAGACTAGCCAAGTTTGTTTGTTATGTCACTTTTAATTGTTCTGGATTGTATACATCAATGATAAACTACGTGATAACACAGTATCATATCAGGGGTGGGTGTAGATTTTTGCAAAGACATTTTTCTAAGTTATATGATTTTAAGAAGCAGTGTGAAATTTTTAAAATGTAATTTTTATATCAAAGGAAAATGTGATGTATCTGCTTATTATTTAACAATCATTGGAATTGAAAAAATGTGTTGTTCCCTGTTAAATTATACAAAATATATAAATTTTCAAAGGGGGTGTAGAATTTTGCAAGCCATTGGAATTAAGGTACCATTAATAAATTACCATTTTCACCTATGAATTTTAAAATTTAAAATTTGTAGGATTTTTCAAACTGTTTATGGTATCAGTTTGTAGAATAGTCATTTACTAATGGTATCTTAATTCCAATTGTTAGAAAAATTTTGCTCGGTTTAATGAAAATATACATTGAGCACTCTTTGTGAGTCAGTTTTAACATTTAATATTTAGAATTAGCATGGGATGAACTTAGTAGAAGAGTGAAAAGGAAATGTAAAAAAGCTCTTAGAGTCATTGAAAAAAGAATGGAATCAATTATCAAACTTATACTTTAAGAAACCTTTGTAACAAATACAAAAAATTTGTGCTGCAGTAATCAAGACTAGAGGAGGATATTTTGAGGAGAGCTAAATTTAATCCTAAAATGACTTTCTTTTAGTCATAATAAAATTTCTAATAAAAAATCATATCTCACTCTTTATTTACACATGTATAAAAATTTTCTCTTAATTAAAGTACAAAACAACTACTTCTTAAGCCAAATTAAAATATTTTGAACTGAAGTGTATATACATGTATACACATTTATTTATTTTATTAAGTTATAAGTAAAAATGTTTCATATTTATTGAAGTTCAACTTAGTGTTTCATAATTTTTCAATCAATTATAGGGACTCTCAGTTTACACAAAAGTATTTGACATGATACAGCATAAGGATCAATTTGAACTACTGGGAAAACTTGATCTATTTGGAAAGGATGTTAGAATAATCCAGAACTTATACTGGGAGCAAACCACCTACATATGGATAGAAAATAAATTGAATAGCTACACAAAAATAGTAAGGGATATTTCTTCACCCCAGATTTATTCAACCTCTACAGTAATACTATCCTAAAGGAACTAGAGATCCTGCCAGGATTTATTATTATTGGGCATAATTTTTAAGAATATAATATACACAGATGACACTGAGTTGATGGACAATTCAGAAAGGAAACAACAGGACCTCCTAGACAGGGTCGTAAAAGAAAGCAAGAAAAAAGGACTAACTATCAACTGCAAGAAGACAGAAAGTTTGGTCATCAGCGAGATAAAAGTCACATGTGTGTTACACACTGAATATATAAACATCAAGCAGGTGCAGAAGTTCAAATACTTGAGAAGTAGAGTATTGAAAATGCAACACCAAGATTCAAACACGCATTGGATTAACAAAAAAAGCATCTCAAACACTAAGCAAGATGCTAAGAAACAGAAAAACTTTGAAAGAAAGGAAAAAGTGCTGGATTGCTATGTGATATCCACTATATGGCAATGAATGTTGGATAATTTCCTCATGGATGAGGAAAAAAACTAAAAGCAGCATAAATGTGGTACTACAGAAGGATACTGAGTATTTCATGGATGAGCGAATGAGCAACAAGGAAATCTGAAAGAAAATGGCAACAAAAAGAACACTTATACTAAAAATCAGGATGAGATAATTGAAATATCTTGGACGCATAACGAGGAAGGAGGGCATGGAAAACTTAACCCTCATTGAGAGTTATGGAAGGCAATGAGCCACTTACCTAAATTTAAGTATGGCTTTGAAAATGACGGAATGCATTCTTTTACAGGGACCTTCAGAAAGATTCACTGGAATCAAAAACAGCAAAAACTGAAAAAGGTAGATACAGGGTGGTAAATAAGGAGCCATGGATAAAATAAATTTATTACTAAAACGGTGTGACATAACACTGATTCTGTTTTAGTAATAAATTTATTTTACTAGTAGCTTATTTAAGTGTGTACCTTTTTCAGTTTTGGCATTTTGATCATTGTCATCCTAATGAATCTTTCTGAAGAAGTGCTGGATGAAAAATGTCTCTTTAAGAGAATGCATTCTGTCATTTTCAAAAACACACACATATATATATATATATATATATATATATATACTGATATGTTCCGCAAAGGGATATATTTGATCGAAGTAGCTAAGTGGGTTTGGTTACTGTAACCAAGTAGTACATGGTAGCAGTAATCAACTGGTACTCGTCGTAGTCGCAGGTAATAGGTGTAGACCAATAGGGTAGCCATTGGTGTAGTCTAATGGGCGTCGCCATAGACTTAAACTCTGTCATACCTACATGTCCATCTGTATTTATAATGGACACCAGCCAGTACCAGGTCTTCCCAAGACGCACCTCTGAGTAATGACTAGGCTCAACACTGCTTAAACTCATGTGAAAGTATCAATATATTAGGTTGACCCATGAATAATTTTCTTTTTTTGTTTATCAATTTTATTCTTCAAAAATAAAGAAATTAGATTTTATTCAATCATATATCATCAATGACTTGTTACCACTTATCAGGCAGCTTGTCAATACTTTGTGAGTAGAATTTCACAGATTTTGATGTGAAAAGACTTTTCAACAAACAATCTGGTTTTCAAACATTTCCCCATCAAATATTACAGTCAAATCACACTGAAAACACTGGTTCTCATTCAATTTAAGTTAAGCAGTATCTAGCCTGGTCACTACTTAGATGGGAGACAGCTTGGGAATATTGTGTGCTGTAAGCAACCTGGTACAATCCAAAATATGTTTCAGCTTTAAATAACCAACAAAGGGTTGATAAGCCATAAAAATTAAATCAACCAATCAACATTTTTCCTTTAATCCACTGTTTACACTACCAATGCCAAGTAAAAACTAAGGAATGCTAGTGTACTCCAAATTTATTTTTAACTACCAAATGTGATTAGTAGTCAAGATCAATGCTAGATTTAAAACAAATGAGGCCCTGTGCTAGTTAAGTTATGAGGCCCCTTACTTGGGTCCTAAAGGAGGCAGGCCCAGCATGCCTACATAGGCATGGAATGAAGATGGGGTCCCACCTGACTAGTGGACCCCTATACTTGAGCACACCTAAGCATAATGATAAATCTGGCACTGATCAGGATGATACTGTCATCATTACAATTGGTTCCCAAAAAATGGAAATTGCTTCTGACTCGACCTAATTAAATAGCAACAATATTTTGCTTGAAAGATTCACTCAAAAATCAAGATAAAGCCTATTTACTTTATAGATTAGCATTAATTGTTATCTAAACAAAAATATTCTGTGGCAAATATGCAACTAACTCAGCCAACAAATAGGCCAGAGATATTTAGATATGAAGTGATTTCTGACAAGCAGATTGCCAAAACTAAACAGATATCCTTTTTTTTCTGCTTTGAGAGCAGCCTTTTGACAAAATGTTTTGAAAAAGTAGACATAAAATGATTATTTATTAACAGAATTTACTCGTAGCTTCATAACAAAAAATAATTCTTGGTGAGGAGAGAACAAAAACTTGGAAATAATGTAATTTAAAAACAACTCAAAGATGTGGGGGAAGTGTTAGGCTTATGTCAGGAACTTGTTTACTTATCTAAATTTCACTTGGGAGGGGGGCAATGTGTGATAATAAATTTCTGATGACAGCATTGTCAATCAGCCAAGGAAGTGATGACACAGGCATGTCATTCACTTGTCAGATAAAGTGCTGAATAGCTCAACCGTGACACTCAAAGACAGCACTGCAGACACAAAACCCACAGTTAACAGAAAGCAGAACCAGGATGGACTGTGTGGGGCATGGAAGTAGATTGTGGGGGATGGAGGCAGATAGAGCAAATAGGAAAGAAAAATTATGAACTGAATGAATGTCTGCTCTGTTCTTGTCAACAAATCTGTTCATTTGGACATCTGGCATCATCTTTTTTTACTAATCAGGTAAACAAATTTAAAAAAAAAAACAGTTTTCCTGATATATACATGAATACAATGCTGAAAAGTTCTTTGCAGACAAAGAAGGAATAAAAAAAAATTCAGATGTTTTGTTATTCGGTCAGATTTTAAAAAGTGGGCTGAGTTAAGAACTTTTCAGCATCTGTGTGTTTTTTGTGTGTATATATATGTATAGGAAAGGATTCTGAAAATCTATATTAAAAAAGAAGAACTTGATTGATTGAAACACCGGTTCTTGTATAATCACTGAGGTTAAGCAATGTCGAGCCTGGTCAGTATCTACATGGGTGACTACTTGGGTATACCAGGTTCTGTAAGGTGGTGTAATGGATAACAGCTCAGAATTGAAGATCAGAGAGTCAAGTTCCAATTCCAGTTGGGTTTGTTATATTCATTTATATGCAAATACTCTTATGAATCCACTTCTTCTGCATTCAGCTATGGGTTAATTAGTAAAACTTTTATCAATAAAAATCATTATTGTCCACCCCAAATTCTTAAAATCTAAAAATATTTTCTCCCTTTTGATAGTTTTCAAAATTTGAGAAGCTGTAAAAAATAAATCAATCATACACAGAGAAAAAAAAGCAAAAATTGCAATAAAATTTAAAGTAAAATTTCCTCCTAAATAAGGTGAAACCAAATGCAGAACATACAGTATATCATCAGGTATTAATACACACTTATTATTCAAGAATATCATGGGAAATGGCTTAACAGAAGGATAAACAGTAAAGAATGTCAGATTTAAAAGAATTTGAAACATAGTTGGTGTGTCTTTGCTCATTGTCTACAATGTTAAGACCAAAATGGTAGTATTTGGGAGTATTGCTGTTATGTCTAGCCTCAACCAAGATCAAAAGCATTTATGAGGCCTTGTGAGTGATGAAATGTTTTCCACTTTACAACTCCTTTCTCACAGATGAAACACTCCTAGACTCACTACTCTATCGCTATTTATATAGCAGATGTTCGGGTAAGCTAGATTTCTTGGTTCCACCAGTCCAGACCTTCACACTTAGGACCCACCATGCCACATACACTCAATCGACTAATCCACATTACTTACATATCTCATTGGTGAGGCCGAAGTTCCACTCTGACAGCTTGCTTTTCAGAATTGTGGAATAGACTCCGAAAAGGATGCTTCCCTGATCACTACAATCTTGGCCTCTTCAAATCAAGAGAAATGTTGTCTATCCTACATATTCTCATAATATGCATCCCTAGCTCCTGACCTATATGCTGTTAAAACATTTTGTAACAATCTACCTTGAGTGGCTCTTGGGCATTGTATTGGTACCATAGTAAAAAAAAAAATGATCACAGGCATAAAAAGCAACATCCCAAGGAAGACAGTCAGCAAGAAAACTTCATCTCTAGACCAAAATTGTAAAAGAACAAATTATAAAGGAACAATCACTCTTAAGCTGCTGAACTAAAATGTGTACCCTGAGACTGTCAGAATGACTGTCCAATGTGACCTTTGTCTTAAATCATACACCAGAATCCCAAGGCACCTCTTCACAGAGTCCATAAATGCCAAAAGGCTGGGAAGGTTCTAGAAAGTACTCATTTAAGTCAAGAATCATGTCTTTTCTTAAAATATTCTTGAATGAGAAAATCTTCAAAGGGGATGCTGTTTGGAACTGTCAAAACAACCAGTACCTTGTTAAGCACTCATTCAGGTAAAAAACATCCAACACAGAGGCAAAAAAGATGTCTCCTATTCTTCAATAAGCAAAACAAAAAGATCGATGCTGATGACTGCTAAAAGATCCTGAAGTACCATTTTTTGCCAAGACATGAAGCCAACTACTCATGGGGCCAATATGTGTGGACCCAGAATATTGCACACAGAGACACACTCAAGAAAATGCAGAAGTTCTACAAAGCTAACTTTACTGATTTCGAGCCAATGGACTTCTGCGCACACACACACACACACACACACACACACACACACAACTAGAGTCCAAACCTGAACCTACTAGATTACATCATATTTAGCATTTTGGAGCAAGACCTACAAGACCTCCTATTACAACATCAAGTCAAAGCTGCCATCTCCAAAAAGTCCAAGGACTTTATAGTTGTGTTCAATCTTTAATTGAAAATAATGAAAGCTACATTGAATAAATTGTTTTGATATTAGCTATGAGTTTTTTAATATCCTTCTGAATTAATAGGCTAATTTAAGTATGAATTTTGGAAGTTACAGCAATTTTTAAAGTTTTCTTTACCCACCCTAAACATCAGAGCTAAGTGTTAAATCTTATATTTGTATTAATCCTATATAAATATATCTGTAAATGTGTGTTTCTGGCATTATATTAGAGATTATAATGCTCTCCACAACCATATTTAATATATATATATATATATATATATATAAAGAGAGAGAGAGACTAAATGGATTATTTCTTATTGATTTTTAGTGGGCAAAAGTTTTTGGGTTGCTAACCCAGGTTTTATTTTTCTTAAACAGTGAAATTAATAATAACCTGCCAAATAAGGATTTCCTACAAAAGAAAAATTGTGCTTCATGACAAGAATCAAATCTGTATCCCATTTTCCATCAGGGAAAGTATCTTTTACCAATTTGGCCACAGTAAGATTTGAATTTCTTTATATAAGGAATGCCCATCTTTCATTTGATTCTACAAATCTATATCTGCTAGCTTCATTTACATGGCTGAAATGTAAACAACTGTAATATTTAAATGGATTTTTTAATTTATCATTATTTCTTATTACTATAAACATTATTTTTTAGTGGGTACATGTGCTTGAGTTGCTATCCCTATGATATATATATATATATATATATATATATATATGAGGGAGAAAGAGTATGTGTGTGTGTGTGGACATAGACATTGACGCTGTATAGCAACTCTCAGTTTCATGCCTCATGCGATCCTTGAATCAAGAATCCTTGAAACATGAATATGCAGATGAGTATTAATACTAACCACACACAGTAATTATTAAGTTACAAATTAGACAGGAAATTGCTTTATTTTCTAAGTTAGAAAATCTTAACAGTTTTGTGCTATTAAAAATCTTGCTACAATGTGTTGTTCTTGATGTGCTAACAAGTACAAACAAACATACAGAAATCAGATCATTAAGTAAAATTATTTTTACAAAAACGTATCATTATTTTATACAACAATTTGTTATCTTTTCATTTCTTTTCCTTTTGCAATGTTGATATGATTTTTTTCAGCCTTTGTAACAAACAAGAATCAGACCATTATTATCATGGTTAGTGTTGATTCAGATCCCATACTATTAGTAATCTTTTTGTTTCTTTTCTGCTTTCAATTTCGATATGATTTTTTTCAGCCTTTGTAACAAACAAGAATCAGACCATTATTATGGTTAGTGTTGATTCAGATCCCATACTATTAGTAATCTTTTTGTTTCTTTTCTGCTTTCAATATGATTTTTTTCAGCCTTTGTAATAAACAAGAATCAAACCATTATTATCATGGTTAGTGTTGATTCAGATCCCATACTATTAGTAATCTTTTTGTTTCTTTTCTGCTTTCAATATGATTTTTTTCAGCCTTTGTAACAAACAAGAATCGGACCATTATTATCATGGTTAGTGTTGATTCAGATCCCATACTATTAGTAATCTTTTTGTTTCTTTTCTGCTTTCAATTTCGATATGATTTTCTTTTCATGAACTGGTTTTTGCATGTTTGTTGCAAAACATTATCAGGGCAAATGTTAACAAAGAACATGCACTATTATTATTATTATTATTAATAATAATTATGAAAGTTATCAATAATAATAATAATAATTTGCAAATTGTATTCATAATTATTTTATTTTTGAAGAGAATTTTAGCAGTTTTGTGCTAGTAAAAATCTTGATACAATGTGCTGTTTTTACTGTTATGGTAATTAACACACTCACAAGCAGAAATTGCATCATTATAATACAGCTAATCATAATCAGATATTTACACATTATAATAAATTTAAGGTTTTAATTACAAAAAGATAATCCTCTTAAATCATCCAAATTGCAAGTATCTTAGAAGGAATTTTAAAAAGAGACATAAATGAAGATTATTTATTTCTTAGTAAAATGGTAAACATATAAAAGTAGTAAAGATTTACTTCCCTTGGATTCCTATTAAAGTCCATTTTTTATTTTGGGTTCTTAGGAATCCTTTTTAATATTTATATTCCTTTCATGGAATCTAATAAATCCAAATAAATATAAATTTTTCTGGTACAGTAACATCTATTTGGGTCATGATATACCAATGATCGTTTCCTTACCTATTGACTATTTTTTCTTGTCAGTATTTATTTCTATAATTACAAATATACAATAAACAAGGTTACAAGAGAAACTTTTTTCGCTTCTCATAAACCTGTAGTGGGATAGACTATTACCTTTCTCCTAAGAGATACAAGTCAGTTCCTCAAAAATTAAAATATGCTAAAGTAGCCATCAGAAAGGTCTACCAATCAGTAAGCTAAAACTAGACTTGTTTTTTTTTTTTTATTATTTTGGTTTACACAAGAACTAAGACTGCACCAACTAGGATAATCCAAGCTCATAATCTCTCATAAATTTCTAAAGGATTAATCCAGTCAGCTAATATAATAGAAAAAGACAGAGACAGGATGCATGTGCCTGAGAAACATGGATTAAAATACAGAATCGATTTTTGTTTTCACTTTGCTGTGTTATTTCAGCAAAAGATAAAAGTTGAACTGAGCTTGCAGTAACATGGATATTCAGTTCAGTTGGAGGGGCATTTGATTGAAAATCTTTTGGAATAGATTTCAGTCCTTAGTATAAGAAAATCAATCAAACTTTGGTCAACATTATGGGGCACAAATTGCAGTATGAACAAGTAATAAAAGAAATAATTATAGAATAGAAAGCTATTAAATTCAAGTAAGGAATTAGACAATGCCTTTCTCCTTAGATTCTATAAATTGTAGAAACACATTTAATAGTATATATATATATATATATATATATATATATATATATATATATATATATATATATATATTTTTAATCACATCTTATCTTGCAAGGTATACCCATTCATAAAAATCAAAAATTTTGTAGAAGCAAATAAATTTTTTTAAATCTTTGTTAAAAATTATTGTTAAAATATAAATGTTAGCCTACAGGGTGCGATGGATAAATTGTCGTCTAAATTACACAAAAATTAAAAATAAGACTGACATTTCATAAAGGGGGTATCCTGGTTTAAGCTGGTAAATGCTGCCATAATCCTTGCCTTCAGTTCATCTTTGGTATTACAAGGATTTTTGTTGGTCTCTCGCTCAACTGTGCCCCACACATAATAATCAAGGGTGTTGCAATCTAGGGAGTTAGGTGGCCAGATGTAAGGGGTGATGTGGTTGCAAAAATTTTCTGACAGACATGACTGGGTTCTCCTGTTTGTGTGGTATGGTGCAGAGTCCTGTTGCCAGACTTAGGGTCTTCCAGCAGCCACTCTCTCGACCCAGGGCATCACTACTTTCTCAAGGCACTTAATGTAGGCCTCCATGTTGAGTCTGAGGCCCTGTAGGAAGATGAATGAAAGCATAACGTTGCCATCACTAGGGATCATGCCAAACAGCTCCGTAATCAGCATTAGACACATCCAACTCTTTATGAATCCTCTGCACTGTCCTTAGATTGACACCCAAACACTCTGAAATATTCGTATTAGAGGTTCCAGCGCAAATGCCAAGCATTACAGTATGCCGTTTCCAAATTTCTGACAGAGTGAATTGCATCATGTCTGCTCTTTTTCTTACAGACTGTGACCAACTGACCCTACTACACTGTGCAGTCAACAAAATCAAAAACAAACAATGTGAAAAATTAAAAATATAAAATGGTGACAAACTACCCATCACACCCTGTATATACTTATATAATAAATTACTGTATCAACTAAATTACCCATAAAAGAAAGGGGGCTGAAATTACTTCTCAGTTATGACTAACTGATGAAGCATCAAATTTTATTTGAATTCCTTCTTGGACCAAAAACTTTTCAGCATTCACTTCCCTTGGCAGTTGCTCTGAAAGTCGATCCACATAATCAGAGGCAGATTGGCAGGAGAGGTTGAACCTTCTTGCTGATGTTATAAAATAAAATAAGACATATCTCGGCTGATTTACAGGCAAATAAACTAACATACTCAAGAGCAAGAGCCGGATGTGAACGGGACAAGGCCCCATCACAAAATGACCATTATCTTTGTTTACGCATGTTCCCGATGCACGAGTTCCGGACGAAAAATAAAATAATATTAATAATATTAAAATAGCATTTTAAAGTTTTTAAGTACAACGGCAGTCAACAGGTGGCCAGGGAAGAGACCTGTCACGGTCAGGCTGAGCGGTCAGCAGCAGCCAGCAGCAGCAGTGCTACGCCAACCAGCGAGAACTACTATGAGAGATCAACCCAGATCTTCAGCAGGCCTATGAACTATACCACAAGGTAGCTGTCCCATAACCACACGTTCCTGTTGAAATAAATCGCGTAAATCTATTTCTGCTGTTGTCGTATTTCTTTCTTGCAACCATACGCTTGTCTATAACACTGATAACTTTTTTGTTTTTTGCTTTGTTATATTTATCAGCTGAGTGTCATTTTGGCAAAATGGCAACTGACATGAAAATGCATATAAATCAGAAGTAAATCTTTGAATTCCTTGATGCAGAAAGAATTCTATACACTGGCATTTACAATGACCAAAAAAATGAATGTGAGCAGAGTTTGGATTGTTTGTTTAATGGCATATCAACTCCTTATGGGTCATTTAATGCCAAAATCTTATTTTCTTGTGAGCTTTGGCAATTTTTTTTCCCATAATGTATTGCTGGTAATTATTTCTAATATATTTTTATATTTTCATGTTTTGACCCCAGTTTGGGTGTTTACTATTTGTGCATGGCTGGGACCCTAACAGCTGCTACCACACTGGGGCACTGTGGACCTGGGAACAACAGCAAATAAGAGATGGTTTATTGTCATACCCAAGATGAGTGAGCACAGTTAGGCAGAATGTAATGCATTTCAACAATAACAGTATTGTTATGCATTAAAAAAGTTGGTTGCCTCCAATAGCAAAGGTTTTAATAAGCATAGTGTTATAGACAAGCGTATGGTTGCAAGAAAGAAATACAACAGCAGCAGAAATATATTTACGTGATTTATTTCAATATGAACGTGTGGTTTTGGGACAGCTACCTTGTGGTATAGTTCATAAGCCGGCTGCCGACCTGGGTTGATCTCTCATAGTAGTTCTCACTGGTTGGCGTGGCGCTACTGCTGCTGACTGCCCATGACAGATCTCTTCCCTGGCCTCCTGTCGACTGCTGCTGACTGACTGTGACAGGTCTCTTCCCTGGCCTCCTGTTGACTGCTGTTGTACTTCCCCGTGTGACCCCTTTTATGGCGTTTTTTATGGCTTAACAGCTCGCAAAACAACGCAAGTATAATTAGGAGGGAAGCATTTCTATTGGTCGAAAAATAGAAACACTTTAAAATATTATTTTATTTTTCAACCAGAATTGTGTGTCAGGCTTATGCGTAAACGACGATAATGGTCATTTTGTGATGGGGCCTTGTCCCGTTCACATCTGGCTTTTGAGTATGTTAGTTTATTTGCCTGCAAATCAGCCGTGATATGTCTTATTTTATTTTATAACAATAGCAAGCAGTTATGCTTATGTAAGTTCAAGTGTAACTTGCTTATCACAGATGGAATACAGAGGGAATGCACTATTATATAAGTAGAATAGCATGTACTTGTCATGAAGGTTTCAATTGGTAGGACCAGGGATTGTAACTTAGAAAATAGTTTCCTATCCAAACAATATCTTTTGAGATATATTTCAAATTTTCAATATTTCAAAAATTTGTTTCATAAAGAAAAATATTTAACCTGGCTACTGTTTACTAGGCATGCTTAGGAAAAGCAATAGTAATTTATTGCCTGCTTACTACCATTTTTTTTAACATATAACATGTACCAACTGAATTAAATTTCCCAAAAACAATGACAAAATTAATGTCATGCTGGAATAAAAAGGATAAAATAATAAATAAAATCAAATGATAATAGTTATGAAATCAGTAAGAAATATGGTCATTATATTCTATTTAGCATTTCTATTTTTCATATATTTATCAGTACATTTCATCTCAGCACAAGGGTGTAGGTCAGCCAGTGAACTCAATTGGCACCTTAAAACTAGACAACAAGACAATAGATAATCAAGTTGCTGTCAGAATACTTGTGTTGTGGGTCTTATGAGTCATTTAAGATATCATCAATGACATGGGTAAATCATATCTGAAATGTTTGTCTGGGAGTTCCGGGAGGTCTTACTTGGTCACAAGTCAATTTCCACCATATATATATATATATATATATATATATATATACACACACATATACACACATAGATAAATATTGCAGTCATATTTGCTTTCACAATTGGTGACACAACACAGCCCAAACTTCATCAATTATTGATACTAACAAGTTAATTTAATAAGAAGTTGAAATAAGGAAGGGGAAGAGGAAAAAAAACAAAGCTAAAACGTTTCAGCCATTTCCTGGTCACGTTTGTTCAAGTCTTGTTGCATTAAGACATAATAAATGACTTATCCACTAAACATAGAAAAGGGCTGCTGACAGAATTGAAGTAACCTGTGGCACATTGCCCACAGACTGCAGCTACTAATCTCAACTAAGGCTACTGGCACACGAATGACTGACCAAAATAAAGCACAGAAATGATGGTTGCCAGCAGACAAGCATGTAATGAAAGAAAAAGGATTGATTTAATGAACAAAAGATGAGGAATGCTGGACTGCAAAGAAAAAGAGGAGAGAGATGTGCTTAGCCAGTTTGGGTTTGGCGGATTTTACAAGTACAGTAATATGCTCATTAGAGTAAGTAGTAAGATTCATAATCAAGAATTTAAAGTGATGTACTAAGAAGAAATTAAAAAAGATAAAATTGGTACACCAATAAATGCTTAAATTAGTGCCATAAATAAACAAAAAATAAGTGATAAGTTTCATAATCAAGAATTCAAAGTGAAGTATTGTATATACTTGCACGTCCTGCAACTTTTGAAGACCTAAATTGAATCTAATTTTAAGGGAGTCGTATCATACACATGACATAAAATTAGCATATGATCTACTGGACCTGGCTATGCTACTGACCAAACTATATATCCATTTACTGTAGTCTAATTTGACTACAGTAAATTTCAATATTAGGTCTTCAAAGATTGCATTGATAAAATTGGTATGCCTCAGTCAGTTATGTGCCATGCATGATACACACTTAGGTGATCATGCATCTTTTGATACATGACTGACGAGGCAGATTTTTTCCCACAGTAGATTGTCATTTCTTTCTGTGGTAGACCAGTTGTAATCCAAGGCTATAGAACCCAGTCTGTCCTGCTATTTACCCATAGCTGAGGGGGAGAAGAAGAGGATTTATACCTTTCCCAAATGTATTAGCACGTAAGTGAATGTATTGGATTTGACTGGAATTTGAACTCGGCTCTCCAATTCCTCAATCCAAGCCACTATACATTACTCCACTGTGCCTACAAATGCTTAAAGTAGCATCAAAAATTTTAAAAAAATAAAAATTTAGTACAAAAACATGTTTTTTCTTTATTAAGTTTGTGCAAAAGTTTCCAGCAATAAAACAATTTTAACCTGCATATTTAGTCTCTATTTTACTCAAAAGAGTCTTGTTCTTTTTCAAATATTGCATCATTTACAATTGGATTAATGTCCTTATCTTTGTTGTAACTTTCACATCATTTCAGTCATTATGCCCTCTGACCTTTTTCAGGTGCTTGTCGATCCAGGTAACCTTCAAAGAATTTCAAACTAAACCCATTATTTAATCTACAGGAGTTGATTGCTCATGGTCTACTGTCCATGTCTAGCAATATCTTGTCTTATTCATTTTAATACTGCTCAGTTATTGCTTGCTTTGTTTCCACCAAATCTGAATCTGTACTACATAATCCAGGGATTGAACTCACAATCACTATGCCACCAAATTCATAAACCAATGTTTTAATCCTCTAGGCTGAAGGTTACTCAGATTGACAGACATCTGAAGAAGGCCAGAGGGTGCACAAAGGCTGAAACATTAAAGTAGTAACAAAAATAAGATTAATATGACTGTAAATAATAAGTCCTCATTCTAGAAATTCTGACAGAACATTTTAAAATATCTAATATATCTTCTTATTCTATATATATATATATATATATATATATATATATATATATATGATATAATGATATATAATATTGTACAATTTTATATATCAACAAACAGTATTTAGAAAACTATGACAAACTGGAAAGGTTTTTTGTGATGCATTTCATCTGTTAGGATTTCATCAAACTGGGCTTGTGCACATGCACACAAAACAAGAGATGCAGGTAGTTTCAAAATTTTTGAAAGAATATTTTTTTTTTTGTGTTGTCAGGAATTTACTCTATCAAATGCAGGAATTGCCAGAATGAATACATTGTAGAAACCACAAGAAGTTTAAACAAGGGACTACATGAACACAAAAGGGACATTTTAAATAACAATACACAAAATGCATTGTAACAAAATGGACCAAAATTGTGACAGAGGCAATACTACTTTGATTAAAAGAGAAAATAATCCACTGAGACAAAAATGTCTGGAAAGTGCATTGATCACTAGTTCAGCCACAATAAATTTGCAGCCAGGCTCTTACAATATATCACCATTCTTGGTAGATTTTATATTGTCACATTGATATTAAATTCATTAAGGAAGTCACTGTAGTTTTTTCATTTCATTTATTTTAATTGTTATTTTCCCAAGTACTTCCAATCTCATCTGAGATCATCTTCAGGGATAAATTGCTAAGACAAAAAAAATCAATGTTACTGATAGTCGTGAATTTTGTAAATATGCATGAAATGTGGTCTGTTATAATTATTTTAAACATGCATGAATGCACTTTATTATAACTTAAAATCAACTTTTAAAGCTATGAACTTTTTCCATGTTTTTGATCTAAGGGAGGTAACTTTAATTTGCATATATATATATATATATATATATATATAAAAGTGAACATAGAAGTCAACTTGGTAGGCATTATCTGTTTTGTGCTATATACATTTGATTGTGTTGTTATTTTTCTCGGTTAGCATATACATAAAAGGGTCAACATGTTATTTTTAAATTTATTTGATCTATTTTCAGTTTTATTTTATTTTTAAGATTTGGTTTTTTAGAAATTTAAAAAAAAAAAATTTAAAATTTAAAAAACAAGCAAAATTTTTAACCTAAATAAAAAAAAATCAAATAAATGACTTCCGGTAAAAAAATTTGCCAAAATAGACTACCCACAATGCACCACTGACCCGTATATGTATAAATAAATAAAGAAAAAATAACAGCACATGTGGCCTGATGATTGCATATAGCATGAAACAGACTGTTGCCTCTAAGTATTGATTTTATAGTTCACTTTATATATTTACAACGCCTATCTCTGATATTGAGCACCTTATCCCATAAATATAGCACATCTTAAGACTATATATATATATAGATAGATATATACACATACATGCATATATATTATGAAATGGATTAATAGCTGATAATTATTTTAATATATTTTCCATTTATACATTATTTTTATTGATATAATTTATTTAAGTAAATGCTCAAAGAAGTGTCTGTTGAGCAAAGTCTGACTTTCTGTTTATAAACACACACCTTCAATGATTTTCCTCTATTGATCATTTACAGAGCATTTAGTCAAATAAATTATGTCTATAAAAATAACGTATAAGCAGAAAATATACCAAAATAATTGTGGGAAATAATCATTTCATAATATATTGTCATTGTTTATGTCAAGATATAATTGTAAGTAGATATGATTGATCAAGAAAAATCAGCAAAGGTGTATGTTTATAAACAGAAATTAGGACTTTGCTAACCAGACACTTCTTTGTGGCTGAATGGTTAACAGCACATCAGATCAAATGATGGTACACATTAAGGGTTACAGGTTCAGTTCCTGTCAAAGCATATATTTTCAGATCAAATGATGGTACACATTAAGGGTTACAGGTTCAGTTCCTGTCAGAGAAGCACATATTTTCTACAAAATTTCTTGAGCATTCAGGCTGGTAAATGTAATTAATACTGTTTAATTAAAAATAAAAACACAGCATTTACTTAAATAAATTATATCTATAAAAATAACATATAAACGTAAAATATATATATCTCCAAGGCCTCCTCATTTTCCCTATATCAGATACCTAACTTCCTGATTTTCCCACTATATTATCCCTGGCCTCCTGATTTTCTATCCCTCCTATCCCTGGCCTGCATCATATCTCTGACCTCCAAATTTTTCTCCATCATATCCCAAACCTCTTGGCTTACTGCCATATCATGTTTAATTACTGCTTCCTGCACAATCACCAAAGTTAAGCAAGGTTGAATCTGGTCAGTACCTACATTGGTGACCACTTGAGAATACCAGGTGCTGTAAGACTGGATGTGCAGGTGGTGTAATGGATAATGACTCAAAATTGTTAATTGGAGAACTGAGTTTCAATTCCACTTGGGTTTGTTATATTCATTTATGTGCAAAATACCCTTGGGAAAGGTATGAATCCACCTCTTCTCCCTCCAGCTATGGGTTAATTATATGGCATGTATCACTAAAACTATTATTATCTAAAAAAAATGCATACAAAATATTTAAATTTCAGTATTAAATAAACCTTACACATTGATATGCCACAAAACAATCAACCAAACTTCTTGGTTTCTCCCCACCTCCATAACCTATTATATCCCTATCCTCTTGATCTTCTCTCATATCCCTAGCCTTCTGATCTCATAATTATACTCTGGTTCTAAGTCACTCTCAGGGGAGCTACACTCATATTCAGCCTCTTCATCTGATGAATCATCAAGTAAATTCAATACCTGTTGAGAAATCATTCTCTGTTGCTTCAATCAATTCAACCCAGAACAGTTGTACTGGTCATTCACTTGTTTTATTATCCAAATTTCATACAAATATACATTTGAAAATAAAAACTGGACTCTACCATTTGAATTTGCCAGAGGTAGGTTATTCTGTACCAGTCTGCTAGTGAATAGGGACACAGACATACTGAGTATAGCAGTTAATAGGGACACAGACATACTGAGTATAGCAGTTAATAGGGACACAGACATACTGAGTATAGCAGTTAATAGGGACACAGACATACTGAGTATAGCAGTTAATAGGGACACAGACATACTGAGTATAGCAGTTAATAGGGACACAGACATACTGAGTATAGCAGTTAATAGGGACACAGACATACTGAGTATAGCAGTTAATAGGGACACAGACATACTGAGTATAGCAGTTAATAGGGACACAGACATACTGAGTATAGCAGTTAATAGGGACACAGACATACTGAGTATAGCAGTTAATAGGGACACAGACATACTGAGTATAGCAGTTAATAGGGACACAGACATACTGAGTATACTGGTGAATACGGACATAGACAATGTGAGTATACAAATCTTTATGTTTACAAAAAATAAATAGACTAAATGAAGAAGTGTTGGTATAAATTCCACAGTGAATTTGTGCAATGCAGGAAAACAACAAAGTAATTCAGATACAGTATATATTTTTGACAAGTGTCATTATCATTCCAAGAATTGTTCTACAGAAGGATCCTTTCTGTTTTCTTTATGCAAACATTGACAACGGGATAGAAATGATCTCAGATACTATCATAGGCCTTAACACACTTTATATATATGATGTGCTACCCAAAATTTCAGGGAACTTACAGTTGAAATGATTCACTGGCGAGAACTGAAACAAGTTTACAATCTTTATTAAAAAGGTGGTAACTATTCATACTACAGACACATGTGGGCACCTATGTAGATCAATGGTTAGAAAGTTAGTTTCATCAATCATTACTTGTCTAGAGAGATTCATCTACTATTGTAGATGTGTGTTTTATCTATCTATCTATCTATCTATCTATATATATATATATATATATATATATATAATAATATTATTATTATTATTATTAAAGAAAATGAATATTTTGTGTCAAGTAATTTTAATGATTGACTTTTCCAAATTACAAATAATCCTTCTAAGATAAAGGGGAAATTCTGTCAAAAAATTGTCTAAAGTTTGTTACTTTTAAATAAGTTATCTACTCTGTATTGAGCACTCTTTTAAGAATAGTATTTTTGGTTATTGGAATTTATTCTGTATACACCAATCCTATACTTGGAGATTATATATATATATATATATATATATATATATATATATATATATATATATATACTGGAATGCAAAGGCCATAGATAATGATTTTTTTCAAAGAAACTAAAAGTAGATAGAAAATGAGATTGTATTTTATTTGTTGGGGGTTTAAGATATA